>PVHY01016501.1:20357-33711 GCA_004024945.1 Uropsilus gracilis
AAAAACCAGCCCTAGTCTTATAAAGACATTCTTTATAAGTAAGTTCCTGGCTACTACAGCTTGGGCAAATTTTTTTCATTGACCTCATTCCAACTTTACAGAACAGATCAAATAGATGTTTCCATGCTTATCTTTCTAATCATGGTTCCTATTATTCTTAGTAGAAAAAGGTCAATGAGAAGATAAGAAACAAGAACACAGGCATAAGAAGAGGACTGAAGTTAAGCTGACCTTTAGGTGAGATGCTTCTCATTCCAAGATCAGTGATGTCAAAGTGATATGATTTAAGAAACAGCATATGGACTGTGATTTCATCAAAAGTTCAGTTCTGCTCAAATGCCCCTTAGTTCTTTTACCAATTCAGTTCTTTTACCTGAGGCAAGGTATATAACTGCAGGATTGCTTTATGTGCAAATAAAGAAAAGCATTACCTAGTTTACTGAGTATGAGATTGAAATGAGAATGAATAAAAGCAAAATCAAAAACTTGCTCCCTCCTTCTTTATAAGGTTAATCTCCACCCACCACTACTTCTCAAAGTCAGTTCTCAAATCCTAAGAAACCCAGGAAATAAAAACTTTTTATGATATCAACATTTGTCTTTTTCACTGTGTTGACATCTGCACTAATGTAAATCCAACAGCCGGCAAAACTGCTGGCATCTTCCTTCTAAAAAAGGCAGTGACCCCTAGTAACTGTAGGAGCAGTCACTTCTTCAGTAACAAGGACTTTGTTATGTAAATGTCAGTTTCACTTAGCATGTTCGTGACAAAGGAGTGAGATGTATTCATTTTATTAAATCTCCACCTGAAATACATATTCTGTGTGATAAACTTGGGAGAACTTCTGCTACATATAAGATAAAAAACACTTAACAGACAAGCCAGTCATTCAAACTTGGGTACCAGCAGATATATTCTCAAAAATGAATAAAATGAGGCTATCCCTTCAGAGTCAGTAGTTGATTCACTGACCAAGAATGGGCTTAAGGAATTTTTTTTTCATGTATTTCAGTTAAAACAACATATTGCAACATCCTGGTGGCCATATAAAAGGATCTTACTTCTACTAAGTGGGACACTATAGAGATTTACAAAGGTGTAAAATCATGCCGTTCTTATAATTCTGTCTTGAAAAATACATTTTTCATTTAAAAATGTTTGTTAATATAAATGGGTTTACTATTGTCCTTTTAAATGAAATGATGCACATTTTTAAAACTCTTCAATTTAAATTACTAATAAGGTATCAATAGATAAAAACCACAATTGAAAAACTCTTTGAACTCAATATTTAAGAATCTAAATATAAAAGCATCCAGAGCCAGGCATGGTGGCGCATGTCTGTAAGCGGCAGCCTAGGAAGCCACAGCCAGAACCAGGGATAGCGGTTGAGTCCTGCGCGGGGCAAAGTGGCAAGACCTAGTTCCAAAAAATAGCTGGCGTGGAGGCGCTCATCTGTAATGCCAGCTACCTGGGAAGCTGAAGCTGGGGATTGCTTGAGTCTGTGGTACCACAGGCAATGTGAGTCTGCAGTTCCACGGGCAAAAATAAGGAAACCTAGTCTCAAAAAAGTCTGAAAGTCTGTCTACATATCATTATCAATTTATCTAATTCAAGTCATTGGAATAAATAGAAATGTTACTCAATCTCGAAGCCTTTTATGTTCTTTCTGTCATATAATACTTAATAGCAAATATATAACTTTATTAGCCTTACTTTTTGCTTACTTTTCAGTTGTTCAATGTGCTAGCTTAATTAACCTTTTACTTAATTAACCTTTTGGGGGGTGACCTCCTTTGAGAACTTAAATCTTTAATCTCTAACTCTCCAGAAAAGAGAACTCAGGCACTTTCTTCAGCTTCAAATACTAGATCCCAGTAGAAAATTTTAGCACTGGGAAAGCAGTGAGTGAAGTGTCAGCATTTCCTATGTCCAATTTTAAACTAACTTTTAAATACTATACTCCAAAGACATCCACAAATCAACAGAATGTACATTAATGAATAAAAACCATGTTTCAAAACAAAACCTAGATATAGTTTCCATGTAAACCAAAAAGTCACATCACAACTAAAACACAAAATCAGCAGTGTAAAAATTACTCCTTTAACTCCGTATTTCAAAACTAACTGGGATAGTTAAAAATATTTCACAGTATCACCCTTTATACATCTAATTTCTGTGAAAATGTAACAATATACTATTCTTAAATTCTACTCATGCTAATCAAAGACTCAACTTTTCATCTCCACAAATATCCCTTTCAATAGAGTGCAGAATTATAATCTAAACAGAAACTTCTATTACTAAACATTAGTCACTTCAGAGATTAGAAGCTTTTAACTAAAAAAGCCTCTAGGTAGCTGCTGTTTTGTGAACATTTTTATACATTTATTAGCAATATTATTAACGTTTAACATCACCTTCCTGTCTAGTCTATATTCTTAAAAACTTATCTAAGAAATACAGTAACATTAACTTTACTAAGCTTTAGTTTTTATTTTTAACATTCATTCATAAATTTAATCCAAGAACGGGAGAGAAATAAGTCACAATTTTTTTCAAGTTTTTTTCTCAGATAATTAAATGGTCTCTCTTTAGTAATCCAGTTTATCAAATCTTTGAATGAATTTGTTTTCTTTTTTGGTGCAATGTTGTCTATAACTTGGTTTTGTTATGCAATTAAGACAAATTAATATTCAAAACAATAAAGCAACATCTATGCTTTTAGAAATCATATATGACATAAACACATTCTTTTTCCCTTTTTTTTTGAGACCAGGTCTTGCTATTTTTGCCCATGGAACCGCAGGCTCACGTTGCCCAGGGTACCACAGACTCAAGTAATCCCCAGTTTCAGTTTCCCAGGTACCTGGGATTACAGGCATGTGCCACCATGCCCAGCTATTTTTTGGGGGGGGACTAGGTCTCAATGCGTTGCCCTGCGTGGGACTCGAACTGGGGAATCCCTAGCCCCAGCCGCTTCATAGGCTTAAGCTTACATTACCAGCCACCGTGCCCAGCTCATAAACTCATTCCTTGTCTAACTCACAACAAACACCTTCATATATCCCTAAACAAGCATAAACCTTGACGACAAGATTCATATTTTTTGCTCAGTACCTCTCACTTTAATTCCTTTATTACCCCTAAAACAAAAATTCTAACAATTTAATTATTTGGAAGGAGGGAAGGGAGTTACTATACTATATACTAAATGAACTCAATTTATGATAAAAAGTAAATTTAGCTATATTAAATAGAACTGTATCAATTTTAAAGTATGTTAATACATACTTTAATCTGAAATTTTCTGTACTGAAAGTACAGAATAGATTGAGTTTCAGAAAAGGGAAGCTATAAGCCCACTTCCATAGTACCAAGAGGTAAACTACTCAGTTAAACAGACTAAAAGCAAACATAAAGGCAGTAATAATTAAAAAGCTATATTTTGCATTCCAGTGAAAATTCTTATCTATTACCAAAAGTCAGAATGTGATCCTCAATTACCTTCTCATTTACTTGGGCCTTCTTAAAAAGAATTTCTCAATAAACCAAATACACATACAAAGAAGTAAACATTTATCACTCAATGGAGGAAAGTCTATTTTGGGCACCACATTTCAAAAAAAACTTAAGCTGAATTCCTGTCTCATAACATAGACAAAATTTAGCTCTAAATGCCCAAATATAAAAACTGAAACCACAGCAGTACTATTCATAAACACAAAAAGACTGACAAACCCAAATCCCAAATATCCATCAACAGGTGAATGGATCACCACTGTGGCATCCTCATAAAAAGAAATATTATTCAGCTATTAACAGGAATTGTTTATGCTGTAACTGAATGAACCTAGGAAAACAATACAGGCGAGTTATTTAACAGTTGGGTATGTTCTGAGAAATTCATTGGGCAATTTGATTGTTGCAGTATTAGCACTACAGGGTATACTTAATACAACAAACCTAGATGGTATAGTCTCCCTATTCATGCAGGCTATATACAGGGACCATTCACAGATGTGGGGTCCAGTACTGAGTGAAATGTCATTCCGCAGCTATGACTTTATATAAAATATCCATAATAGGTCAATTCATAGAGTCAAAATGCAACGCTCATAGCCAAAGGCTGGAGAAGAGCAGAAGCAATTGGGAACAAGAGTTTAGTAGCCTTGAAGCTTCATTTTGAGGATAAGGAAATGTTTTAGCACTAGACACAACTGGTAACACAACACTACAAATGTTGTGAAGTGCTGACTTTTTTTTTTTCTTGAGACCAGGTCTCGCTATTTTTGCAAGAACCGCAGGCTCAAGTTGCCCAGGGTACCTACCACAGACTCAAGCAATCCCCAGCCTCAGCTTCCCAAGTAGCTGGTATTACAGGCATGTGCCACCATGCCCAGCTATTTTTGGGAACTAGGTCGCACTATGTTGCCCTGGGCAAGTCTCAAACTGTGATCCCCAGTCCCAGCAGCGACTCAATAGGCTATCGCTTACAGGCACATGCCAACCGTGCAAGGCTTTAAGTGCCGACATTGAAATTGCCATTCTATCATTATGTAAATTTTATCTTTTTTTTTTTTTTTGAACGGCTCACAAGCCATGTATCTCTGTCTCAGCCAAAAGTTCTCACACCAGCAAAGTGACCTTGCCTCAACACCACAGGGTCTCCCTGTTTCATACCTAGACTGGCTAGAACCAGAGAAAAAACACCGGGTCAAAAATGCCTTATGACAAGAAACAGTAAGGCACATTTAGACAGAATGAAATGGGGAGGGGGGCGAATTTATACAGAGATTGAAATGCTAGGGGGAAAGAAAGATCACCAGAAAACTATACACTACAACTTCCTTAGTTTGATATAAGCTTCAAATTTCAAACCACCAGGCAGAAATATATAGAAATTCACTAAAACACCAACCTGTATTTCATATATATAAAACACCTACATATATTTCAAAATATGAAAGTATTTCATATTTTAGATAGCCTATTTGTCAATGGCTAATGCTTAATTCAAATAAAATTATAATACTGGCACTGCTCGAAATATTAACAGTAAGGTCTCTCTTCTGCATTGATACAGAGCTGCAGTGCTGATTTTCATCTAAACTCTCTCACCTCAGAGTTTGCCCTAGTTCTAGGCCTTTGTTCCATCTCATCAAAAGTTTCCCTAAACTCTGCAAATACCTAAAGTCTCATTTTATATATTGTTTCCTTACAGACTAATAATTTATATAATGTAATTAGGTTTAAATACATTCTCTACATTCCCTTTAAATACATTCCCTTTAATATATCCCTCCCCCTATCTACCATTCCCACACCCCCATCTATCAATCCTCTTGTCTTTTCTTTAAAATGCATTGACAACCTGATAAGTTATTATATAATACTGCATATAATTATTTAAGACCGATAAGGACAAAATATTTCTACATGGTAACTGAAGTCTTCAAGAACCCATCTTGATAACACAAATTAATCAGTCATAATGACATCAATACAATATAACAATATATATAGAGATGTTTGGAAATGGCTGGGTGATTTTCAGATATAGACAGTCTAAGCCATGAGAAAATATACTAGTTTCTCTATAACTTGCAGTAATCCTGAGCAGTATTTGTGTTAAGTCTGCTTTCTCTTGTTCACAGACAAGGCTGGGAAAAAGTACAATGACATACCCCACATCATGTAACTGACAAAACTGTGTCTGGAACTTGTGCAATCTAAGCACGATTAATTACACCATGCAAGATCCTTTGTATATGTGTCGCTTTTCATTCACCTTCACTAGCACCAACATGTTTTTCTTCCATTTCCGGAATGTTAAAAACAAGAACTACAGAAGTATAGAAATATTGTGATTTTCAACTGTACCTACAAACTTATGTTTTAATGAAAGCATAATGTATGCACTGACTACAGGTGTACTACATGAGTTTACTGTTCCTGTTAAGAATTCAAGCAACAGGGCAGGGCATGGTGGCGCATGCCTGTAAGCAGCAGCCTAGGAAACCGCAGTCAGGGCCAGGGATCGTAGTTGGAGTCCCACCGGGGGCATGTAGCAAGACCTAATCCCCAAAAAATAGCTGGGCATGGAGGCATGCACCTGTACTCCCAGTTACCTGGGGAGCTGAGGCTTGAGTCCATGATACCCTGGGCAATGTGAGCCTGCGGTTCCATGGGCAAAAATAGCAAGACCTAGTCTCAAAAAAAAAAAAAAAGAAAGAAAGAATTCAAGCAACAAAACCTCAGTAATGGACATTTTAGTACCATATTCCAGGAATCAAACAAATTATAGTCAACCACCTGCTTCTATGAGATAAAATAGTTCTAAATTTTTTAAAGGGTATGTAGGGGAAAGAAGGAATCAAAAGAGTACCACACGACACCTGAAAATTGTAATTCAGTGTCCATAAATAAAATCTGGTTCAAACACCGTAACACTCATTAGCTATGGCTGCTTTTGCACTTTAATGACCATTAGATAGCTGTGATGGAGATTATGTGGCTCTGAAAAGGCAAACTATTTACTATATGCATGCTTTACACAAAGTGTCAACCACTGACATAGCCTCCTGCTAAATTTGCACCTCTCCTCAACAACCTGACTTTCAATGAACACTTCCTGTCCATTTCCCTGCCAAGTTTAGGTGAGGTTTCCCTGTAGCAAGAATACTTACATATCACTTTTGTCTGTTTTAAGATGTGTAACTATGTGTCTTACACATCTGTATCCCACACTAGATTACAGGATGTTTGGAATGAAGCCCACATTTGCCTGTTCCTTTATGTAGTTTCAATGCACAGCAATGCCTATTTATAGCAGATGCCCAACAGCTGCTGAAATTAGGTCAGAGGTATTGAATTTGGACAGACTAAACATTCAAACTTTAAAAATTTTCTTCCAAAATATAACAGAAACACAGACTGATTGTCCTAAGGCGTCTAATAAGTAACTTTATCATGTGGTTCATTCCAAGTGATTCAAGCTTAAAATTGGATTTTTTCCCTAACTTATTTCTAGAATGACTCAATACATAATAAATGAAATTTAAAACTACTCAGTATCACAATTATTTTGGATTATACCTGACATTATATTCTACAACAAATTTTAGTTGTATCTGTTAAATATAAAGTATTATCAATAAAGACAAATTAAAAGTATATGTTAGTTTGTCAAAAGTATAAGAAAAAACTAACAATGATAACAGAACTAAAGCACACAGCAAGGAAGTTGGAGAAGGAGAGAGGGTGAAATCAGGGGAAGGATGAGCACAAGAGAGCAAAAGGATGTTTCATGGGTGACATGGTGGTAGGAGAACCTTGGGGTATACAATGACATAAAAAAAGAAGTATATGCAATCAATACAAATAAAAGTATATGCTAGTTTGAGAAAAGTTCCATTATACAATCAAGAGGCGAACTGGTGAACTAGTTTGCTTTAGGGAAAAGCTAAATGAGTTCTGACATACAAACCTTAAATTTTCAAGAAGTCATTACTTCAAAAACTCTTACGTTCATACATTTCAATAAAAGTTTTCAAATGGTCTGACTACAGCAGACATGAGCCCGAATCTTACAGAGTTTAAGTCTAGAAGGGAAAATGAACAAATAGCTTAGAACATACAAAGAAAGTCCTGGTGTAAGGGAAAGAAAGCACTCAAGAGGAAACACACTGAGGAGGCACAGTCAATGGGAACAAGTCTCTGAGGCACAACATCAAGTCTTATGCCAGAAAGAATAAGAACCAGCCAAAAGTAGCGTAGGGAAAAACAGCAGCTCAAAGGCAAGATGAATCAAAAAGAAGCCTGGGATCCCTAGAAGTGAGACAAATGAAAGATGGGCAGCTGATAAAGGATGATATATTAAGTACCAAGAAAAACATAAACTCTATACAATACATAGTACATGGGAAAGTGTTCTTAATACATTTAACAAACTAAATGAAATATGAAGCCAGAAGCAAGCATGGATGAGGAAAGTAAAGTACATTTATATAATCAACAGACTGATGAACTAGTTTGCTTTCTTCTAACAATGATCCAAAACTAAACAGAAACCACAACATTGCTCATACTAATTACCAAACTATTACTCCTGCTTGCGTCAAAAACAACTGCCAAAGATATCCAGGTGTGATATTTAGAAAATTAAAAACACCACAATCTTAAAAAAATTGAAATTGTATAAATTGTGATGTATTACATTTACATTGGAAATGAGCCTAGATTACAATGTATCCCAAAACGTTTACCATATCAAGTATTACATAGCATTATATTTATAAAAACAAAATGCAAAATGCATTATCTACACCATTAAGTTTCTTAACTTGAAGTGACAATATTTAACACGTCAAAATCATGAGTCACTGCTCAATTATGTGCAATTTTGCTCAAGGTACAGAAAACCACATAAAAGTGTTACATTGTTATTCCCATTCTTCAGAGCTAAAGACATTACCAAAAAATTAAACTAACCTATAAAATAGTATTTCTTTACCTCTCCTCTGTTTATAACCCTTTTCTCATATTCATTCTTCTAAATAAATTTGCCTCTTTCTGCTTCCTTAAATAAAAATAGACTGACCCATAAAATAAATCCTGAATCCCAATCTACTCTATTTCCCAGTGACAACTATTTTGCCATCAGTCCATTTTCACAGTTGAACATAAGAAACAATGAGAATACACATTCATTCATTAACAACCTTTAGTACTGAGTTACTGAAAATCTTTCAGAAAGGTGTTATATTTTCATATCATTAACCAAACTTTCAGATGCTATGTCATACAGCTGATATAAATACCAATGGAAATTAGTGCATTTATGATGTTACAACAAAAGAATACTTTTGTTAATAAATATTTATATTTCCCAATATCCCTGTCTCTCTCACAGTGTTTATCAGTTTCTGGGTTTTGTGGGTTTTTCTTTTTCTTTTCTTTTTTTTTTAATGTGTAAGGTGATTTCTTAAAGCTAAGTTAACACTACTTATTATTACACTTATTACACTTATAACAAGTAAGAAACTATTCTTTGAATCATGATTTGCATAGACCACCTAACAAATCTGCATTAGCCTTCATTTTTTAAAAACAGTTACAAACTATCCAAAATCACTCCATTTAAGATGGACTATGCAAATCATAAAATCTACACCAAAATTTCAAATTTCAAATATTAAGGAAATAAGGTGTTTGCTTAAAGAAATGAAATACACCTCTTCTAGCGACATACCATTTTTCCTGAAATTTTCTTAAAAACAAATTCAGGTACTGATTTGTTGCCACCTACTGGTAAAGTTCATATTTGTGTTAAGTCACATTCACTGCAGTTAAAAGTAAAAAATATCCTAGGAATGCTCTTCATAAAGTTTTACTAAACTGCTATGATAAATTCAGCGTTAAGCTTTACGTTTTCTGAAGTTGTCATGAATAAATCACACATGACTTTTAATAAAATCCTCACATAAAGCTTTAATCATTAGTGTGTGAAGGGCTAGGTTTTATCCCTCCTCCCTACCCAGTCAGTGTCATGACTATTTTTAAACCAAAATATCGTTACACTTTTTGAAAAATTACATTTTTATTAAAATACTTTCAATAACTTTTTTTTCTTTACAATTCAAATGTTTATACACACCAATTTCTAGAATATGGTGTTTCAGAACTTAGGATACTGACATCTTTCCACAGTTGGTTTGTTAGAATCAAAATTGAAAATAATAGTTTATATTCCACATTTTGCATTTTAAATATACTACACAGTAGTCCCTCTGCCACACCTGCTTCTCTCACCCACCATTAAAAGTCAGTAGTTCTACTGTCCTATTTTAAAACCTGTTTTTTTACTTAGATTTAAAAAGTACAACAAATATAACATGCATACCCATTTCTTCATTCCAATTCTAAAAAGTAAATTGTAAATAGATATTGCCTAAGTAATTGTGAACATCTGATAAGACTGGGATTTGAACAAATGACAATAAAATTTTTATTAAATTTTGTTAGATATGAGGTGTTGTGGTGCTTTAAAAAAAAGCTCAAAATCTTTTAGTGATTGCTACAGACAGAATTGTGCCTCCTATACAAAATTCATATACAAAAATTCATATACAAAATTCCTGCCCACTATGTGGACGGTATTTGGAGTTTGGGGTTTTGGTAAGTAACTGAGTTTGGATGGATTATCAGGGTCCTTGGATTAGTCGTAAAGAAGAGATTTGAGGGAATCTGCTCTAACTCTCCACTTGAGGATTTAGGAAGAGACTTTCTGGAAGGCAGGAGGAGGGCACTCACCATGTCTGCGCATACTGGCACCCTGATCTGAGACTTTCAGCTTCCACTACTGTAAGATGCACCTGCTGTTTCAATACCACTCAGTCTATTGCATTCTATCATGGCACACTGAGGGGCTAGGATAGCAGTGCATATGATGGATGTGGAGAAGTAATGTATCAGAGCCAGACACGGTGGCTCATGCCTGTAAGCTCCAGCCTATGAAGCGCTGGGGCTAGGGATTGCGGTTCAAGTCCTGCTCGGGGTAACACAGCAAGACCTAGTTCCAAAAAATAGTTGGGCATGGTGGCACGTGCCTGTAATCCCAGCTACCTGGGAAGCTGAGATTGGGGATTGTTTGAGTCCCTGGTACTCCAGGCAACAGGAGCCTGCGGTTCCATGGGCAAAATAGCAAGACCTAGTCTCATAAAAAAGAGAGAAGTAATGTATCAGATAACCCCTGAAGAGGGGAATCAGATACAAACAGGAAACACCACCCTAAGTAACTATATTATTCAGGTGACAGGTACTTTGGGTTTGATGTACTATTAGTTTAACTTCAAGTTTGAAATTTCTCTTAACTGGAAAATAAAACTTTTAAAAAACATAAGAAAATGTTTTTCAATGTAATTCCTATAACCAAAACCTGAAAAGAAAATTGAACATAACCAAGCAACTAGTTTGTAATTACTACAAGGCAAAGAAACACCGACATTTCTGGTTCTGGGCCTAACCTCCCCACCCAGAAACACTTTGAACATGAGCAAGGAGCTCCCCCATCTCACTGGGGTAACTAAGTCACAAAGAAATATCAGTAAGAGCCGGGCACGGTGGGGCGTGCCTGTAAGAGGCAGCCTAGGAAGCTGTAGCAGGACCAGGGATGGTGGTTCGAGTTCCACCCAGGGCAACATTGCCGGACCTAGTTCCAAAAAATTAGCTGGGCGTGGTGGCGCATGCCTGTAATCCCAGCTACCTGGGAGACTGAGGCTGGGGATGCTTGAGTCTGTGGTACCCCGGGCAACGTGAGCCTGCGGTTCCCCAGGGCAACAACAGCGAGACCTAGTCTCAAAAAAAAAAAAAAAAAAGTATCAGTAAGAAATGGGAAGAGTCACTCCATACACCAGACCAACAGATTTGCTGACATGCTCAGAAGGGTCACCTAACCCTAAGGATAGGGACTGATTAGCCAGGAATAGGACTTCACCCAGGAGGACAGTGCTTCAGAAAGAACACAGAGACCAACAGGTCAACCAACAGCTGATGATGAGAAAGAAACTAGAGTGACCAGAGGGGGGACTAGGGGGAGCGGGAAGAGGAGGGAGAGGATTTTGCCTACAAACACGAGCTATGTAAGCAAACAATAAGAAAAATAAAAATAAAGGGGAGAAAAAAGTTTTGCTTCCTTCTAATTTACATGTTGTTTGATTCCACTGTTTGAGTACAGTAAGATTTCTAGCATAACACTAAGCAGTAATGCAGGAGACAGTCAATTTACTTTGCTCCAATATTACCACTGCTACAAATGGTAATAATCAAAATTGTCAGGCTGGGATTGAATTTTTTTTAATCATTTTTAAAAAAGGCCCATCTATTCACATTTTACAAAGAGCATTCAACTGAGACAGATATTCAAACTTGTTCCTTTAATTCATTCTTACAATAAATTATCTAAGGCCGGGCATGGTGGCTCATGACTGTAAGCTTCAGCCTATGAAACGGCCGGGGTTAGGGATTACAGTTCGAGTCCCACCTGGGGCCCGTAGCGAAACCTAGTCCCCAAAAAAATAGCTGGGTGTGGTGGTGCGCGCCTGTAATCCCAACTACCTGGGAAGCTGAGGCTGGGGATTGCTTGAGTCTGTGGTACCCCGGGCAACAAGAGCCTGTGGTTCCACGGACAAAATAGCGAGACCTAGTCTCAAAAAAAAAAACAAAAAACACAAAACAATAAATTACCTATACTGTTCATTCTTACTTTATTATCTATAATGATTATTATTATTATTATCTATAATGATATAGGTTATCAAGATTTAATGTTGTGCTCCCCCTCAAAAAAATAAAAATTTCCTCAGAAACTGTGAATAGAAGGGGTCATTTCTCTTTCAGTAAAATGACTGCAAACTAGTTTGGGGATTCTTAAAGGCTTATTTTAGTTACTTCACTGTGATCTAGATACAATGTAACATCATATAGGAACACAGGGAAATACAATAAGATTAAAATACAATTCCCATCTTCAAGGAGTTTACACAATTGTAGTGTATTTACTACCGTCATTTAAAAAATGCTAAAGATTCCAGAGTATTCAGGAATTAATAGCTCAAAGTCTTAAATGTTGAATGATATCAGTCAACAGTCATTCTCAATGGAGGGTCCAGATTCTTGTTGTTCCCATATTAAAATGTTGTTTGCCCAGCCCTCCCATGCAGTCCTTTTCGAACTTGGGGAGACTGCCAGACTCTCCAACCTAAGGGGGTGGGGGAGAGGTGGGGGAGAGATGGGGGTGAGGAGGGTGTGCTGATGGCATCCAGCAGGGTAGAGAGCAGCTGGAGGGCCAGGAGGTGTCACCCACTCTGGTCTTCTCTAAATCCAGTCAATTCTCACCAGAAACAACTAAATCATTAATTCAGCAGCAGATACACATGAAGATGGAGATGAGCAGAAAGAAGCCCAGAACAAACATTTCAGATCCATGGGACACAGGGTTGTGAGACTATTTCTGAGACAAACTGATACAAACTGTCTCAGAAATACAACCACCGAGTTTTCCACAGATGAGGACAGAATTTCCAGTTCAGAGATGCCTTCAGTGAGAGGTAAGCACCTTCCTATTTTATGCAGAGAAGAAAGGCACAGAGATAGGCAGCAGTCCCAGGACAAACTGGACCAACCATCTGGCAGTGCCTATCCTGATCAAGAAACTTTATACAGGCCGGGCACGGTGGCTCGTGCTTGTAAGCTTCAGCCTATGAAGCGGCCGGGGCTTAGGGATCGCGGTTCGAGTCCCGCCTGGGGCCCGTAGCGAGACCTAGTTCCAAAAAAAAAAAAAAAAAAAAA
>PVHY01016502.1:0-33592 GCA_004024945.1 Uropsilus gracilis
TTTAATATTCATTTGGAGCATCCCATCATTTACTTTTGTCCTTCATTACTGTAAGAATATTATCATTATCTCTAAATGCACAGACATAGTCTGAGATTAGAATTTTTCTTAAAGAAATGCAAGGGAATTAAACATCATCTTTTTTGATAAAAATATCAAAGCAGCTTTATTTGTATAAAATAGTGATAATTAAAAATGATAGTACTTTTGAGTTCATAGATGTGATATTTAAAAGCAGAAAACATGGATTGGGTTATGTGTAAGTTGGAATTTCATTATTTTAATTAGAGATTTTTACTGAGTTCAAAAGTGGTCCAATTCTTTCAAAAGTAAGCAGCTAAGATTTCTTGAAAATCATTTGAATAAAGGGAAATAAATTAAGAGGTTTATAAATATAATACCACAGAGTTTTTATAATGATTCAATAATAAAATCAGCAGTCCTCCTATTAAATTTATATTGTGACTCTAATAAATTATCACAAATTTACTGGATTAAAGCTAGACAAGTGTGTTAATTTATAGTTCTGGAGAGCAGATGTCCTAAAGGTTTCACAAGGATAAGCTCAAGGTGTTGACAGGGCTCCACTCCTTCTGGAATTCTTATCTTTCCTTTTCCAGCCTCTAGAGGCACCCTCATTTCTTGGCTCTATATTGAAAGTCAGTATTCACATCATTTCTAACTTCTCTCTTTTCTTCTGTTATCACATTTACTCTGCCTCTGACTCTTCAGCTGAGATTACAAAACTCTTGGGATCATTGTGTTGCCAAACAGAATATCCAGAATAATCTCCCCATCTCAATTCTTAATTTATCACAATTTATAAGGATCCTTTTGTCATGTAAGGTAACACCTTCAGGATCTGGTAATTAGTACATGGATGTATAAGCTTATAAATATAACACATAAAATATAAAAAAATAACAACTATAAACCATACTGTAAGCTATAAAAAAGTCAAAACTTGCTTGAAATAAAGAACTTAAGTTTAACTGTACAAGACTTGATAAATACAAGACTATGAACTAGACTGTTGCAAAACCTGATTTTAAAAATTTGAGAAAGAGTGAAGGACCAGAGAAAGAGTATAGAGAACATATAGGGATAGAAAGCCTGGGATTGGGACCTGATAAGAACATATAAAATCCTAAGAGCTACAGAAGTAAGCAAAACAGTTTCTGAGACTGGCTTCAGTGTAAGCCTAGACAAGGGTTAGCTCACTGTCTCTGGACTCTACCCTACTCTTGAGCCAAGAGCCTTTCCAAGGCAAAACCTACTGTGTGACCACCAGTCTATCGGCCCTGGAGCTGCTAAGTATCTCCACAGATGGGTGAGGCTGAACCAGCATTGCACCTGACTAAAATGCATCATGTGTGCAGTGGTTTCAACCAGTTACTTTAAGAACTTTGCATCAGTTTTTCCCCTAAAGCATAATTCTCTTTGAGAGCCAATCTCTAACTGAAGCTTGCTTCCTTCTCATGACAGTGGATATCATTAGGGGTGGGGAGGACATTATTTTTATATTTCAAAAATTATCTGTTTCATTATGAGCAAATAACCAGAGTCTACTCTTTGGATTTCTGTCAGTATAGAATTTTTTTCCCAAAATACTTAGAAGATTTTATAACTAATTGCTATTTTCACCCTTAGTTGCAGAACTGAGGGAAAGCATCATTACAGATGCAACTCCCTGAAGGAAAAGTACCATTTCCTGATCCCTACTTGTATGCACCCACCTTGGAATACAAGTCTCACTAAGACATCAAGTAGACCCTGAGCAGGGAAGCTACTGAGTGGCCAGGTGAAACTATACTATAAGTTATATCAGGTGAGAAAACAAGCAAAACGGGGTGCTTAACCAAACTTACAAAGGGAAGCAACTGGCCTTTTGAAGATAGCCACATAACAGGTTCTTCCCAGCCCACACATGCAGTAGCAAGACCACATAAACTTTAAGATGGAGGCAAAAACAAATTTACTTATTAATAGACAAATTAGACATGAGTCACTGAGAGGTACAAAGGAACCCCTTTGGTAATCTCACCACACAGTTCAGTCTCTAGTCCAAAACAGCCATGTGGCCAGATGAAGGATCCAAGATGGCACCACCACTCCTTCAAAGACACAGCTCCACTCACTGCAAGCCAGAAGAAGCCAAGATGGTGTTGTCTCAAGATGGCATTCCTTCTCCAAAAGCAGGGGGTTGAAATCCAGAATGGAATGGTCAATTCTTTTCCAAAAGGCACAGCTTCAGCATTCTTCCAGCTCCAACTCCAAAGTGACCCGGCATCAGCAAAACTTTCTCAATACAGCAACACAGCAAGCACTTCAGATGTCTCACTTTGAAAATAGCTACACAGCAAAGTCTCCAGAAGACTTCCAAGCTTCACAGTTTTAAAGTTAAACCAAGTTTTCAAGTACTAAATTTCCAAGTCAGCCTATACGAGTTACATGTTTCTGCAACATGCTTCCCTGGGCATATCCACCCAGGGAAGGGCCTGTTGCTGCACATGGCCAAGGGATCCCTGAGGCCTTCTAGCCTCCTTGCTCCTTTGCTCTCTGCACCTTCCTTCTTGGTTCTGTCTGTCTTCTCTCTCATTTTCATGTGTTTTCCTCTGCCCCCACCCTAATATCTTGATCCTCTTTTATTGAGAGAAGGCTTAACTTCCCTTCTCCAAGACTTCACCCACCAGGACACAATGGCTGTCATTCTAATTCATATGCTGGGGACATGGGGTCACAGCCCCCTTTCACCAAAGCCCCCTAACACAAGTAAGACAGAAAAGTTCATGTCTTCCTGTTTTTTAACTTCTACTTACATACTGTTACTCATGGAAGAGACACTTGTAGAGAAATGACATGTAGAAACATTTTGAAGAGATGCTTGCAAGGGACATTTGGGTGAAAGATGTATGGGGAGGCTGCTGCTGATCTTTGCAGAGACAATGCAGCTATTATCTTGATTTCCTGCTAAATTTAGTGGTATATTTTGAATTTTGACTCTCTTCTGCTCCAGCTCTGCAAGAACTGCATGAACTATTTCTAAGATGGTAACTTAGATGTGTGGCAAACTTATTGACCTCAGCAACTCTACTTCATGCTGGGTCTGTTTGGCTTGACATTTGCCTATGAAGGATTAGATAATTTAGGGAGTTTTATTGAGAAATTATATTTTGAAATCCATTCTTTTTTTTCCTCCTGATGCTTACCAATTATTAGAACATTTTCACACTGAGTTTATTTTACCCTTTTGTGCATGGATAACAGGACCCCCTTAATATTGTGTATTTATAATTGTTTGGGGTCCCTAGTGACCCCATTAGTCACACACCAGTATAACTTGATGGGGCCAGTTGAAAATAAATCATTGCAACAGAGGTATGTCTAAAAATATCTTATCAACAACAATATCAGTATACAAACTTTCTAATAACCTTCGGTATATCACTTCATATGAAGATTTCAACCTTTGAATAGGTCCCCTCCACACTGAAGGGGAAGAAAGCAATATTTACACTTCTGTCTATTGTGATTCAAAGGTGTCTTTGGAACAATAGTCAGTTAAGAGACTTGAAGGTTGGAGATGGCCTCTGGTATTGGCCTTGAATGGTCACTGTGGGGTGTTTTTATCTAAGTGTTCTAAAGGATAAGTCAGAGTTTATCAATCTCATTAATCCAGACTTCCACTGGGCCTGGGAGGAAAGGTTTAGAATGTGATCAGTATGCAGCTTTCCTGACCTTTCTTTTGAGTAGAGATCTTAGCAAAAGAGGGAGACCTCATGTAAGTCTCAACCTCCACAGGAGGTGGTTTTCTCAGTCTCTATGGCAATGAAAGGGACCATATTGAAGTCAATTGAGCTGGGTAAGTTAAAAGGTCACCATGAACTGTATTCTCATGTCAGGTATTTTCAATACATCCTAAATAGGTTCAACTTTAATTTCTTGCACCTCTATTTATTTTTAAATTTGCGTTGGGAAGGAGGGTATCTTCACTTTTCTGATAAAATATTCTTGACTATTAGCAAAAAGGAAGGACTGGCATTGGATAAATTATTTAATATCTTTACTTAGCTGGGCATGTCTTTGTTTTTAATGTTACTGCTTTTATTGAGATGTAAGGCAAATGAACAGAGATAGAATATCCTAGTCTTATTTGGGTATAGTTGAGGATCAGATGTATTAAATACAACCAAGGAATTTTCTGCCTCTTTGCTTTCATTTGTCTCTGAATTTATCAAACCTTAAGAGAAATGCTTAATTATAGTGAGGAAAATTCCAAAGAAATGGAATGTGGTAGACACAAAAATACTTGCATGGTATAAGGTGGGTGGAAGAGGAACAATCAACTGCTTTCTATTTGTGCTTTAATCATTTCATCAAAAGGTAAAGTCAAATGCCATGCAAAATATGAACATTTGAACTTCTTTGAATTCTGGCAACTATTTTTTTTTCTTTTTTGAGATAGGAATTTATATATGTATATAAATTTAGCTGCAAATTGAAGCTCAAAACTGAAAGATGGTTATTCCCATCTGGAAAATGTTTGGACTATTTCTTTT
Organism: Uropsilus gracilis; assembly: GCA_004024945.1. Classification (NCBI taxonomy): domain Eukaryota; kingdom Metazoa; phylum Chordata; class Mammalia; order Eulipotyphla; family Talpidae; genus Uropsilus; species Uropsilus gracilis. The sequence continues at coordinate 4,560 of PVHY01016502.1, forward strand.
TTTAAATATTAAATAATCAATTTATATATGTATATAAAATAATCTATTTATATATAAAATCTATTTAATATATAAATAATCTATTTATATATAAACAAGATTCTGTATCATTTACATAAATTTTTATTTACAGGTAAATCAGTATGAATGATTGCATGATCAAGCTGACTTTCTAACAGTTGTATCTGTGTCCATAGGAAACCTGTAAGCAAGTATTGTCCATTGCTTTGATGAAGTGAGGTTTTGTGAGTTCACAACACTTGGCAAAAACCAACAGGCCTTACTCTCTGACCAGGTATAAGCTATAGTGCTTGAATGTTGTTATATTTGCTTTTAGTTGAAAATACACACACCACTTAATGTTCCCATTTGGGAAAATGTCTGAGCATAAGATTGAATTTTCTATTTATAATTAATAATTAAATTAAACCAAACAACCATATATTAGAGGAAGTCATCCTTATCTTCTAAAAGTTCACAGGCTACCAAGGAAAAATAATGTGAATATTCTTATACTCCCTATATACACTAAATGTTTATTTTACATTGGGAAAGTTGTGATGAATGACACAAGTGTAATTAATTTTTTTTCTTTGGGTGGCAAAATAAGACCACAAACATCAACGCAAGTCCCTAGTATCCAGTAATCTTTTTTAAGACCTTAACTGTTTACCTTTACCCATTTTGCCTTTGACTGGAAACATATATTAAGCTCTCCAAGACTTGTACTCACCTTGTAATTGTGTGCTTTTTATTCAGCAATTTTTTTTCCTGATAATCTCAACTTTATTTTGAAGTCAGTTCTATTTCCACCCTCTACCCCCAAGACTGACTGTTCTGAAAGGGTTTACCAACCTTTCACTTTCAACTCCGCAAAAGGATATGAAACTAAACAACCTTTTTAACCCACACTCTGACCACAGCAATAGATTCAGTTTTAAGTGCCTGACCTTGTTAATAAGATGACTTCACTGAAACGGCTGAATTGTTATTCACAGCTCTTCACAGTTAGTGTTGGGTTGGTAAACCAACACAAAAGTTAGTTGATAGTTGGGAAGCTGATGGATAGTACAGCTATAAAAACACTGATTTATAATGACTGCAAATCTCCAGTGGAGCAAATAGTTTTCACTTTGGATAAAGAGGTTTGGCACCACTTAATTTGAAATTTGAGTGGGTGTAGAATCATGGGTAGTCAATCTGCAAGTTGTGCAGAAACTGCTGTAAGGTAAACTAAGCCAAGGCAATTCACTTTTTTTGCGATCATATTGAGAAGCCCAGAGAATATCAAGTATTGGGTAGTCAACACTGAAGACTGAAATATGCATAGGGAAAGAAGTCACAGGTAATACTGAATTCTTATGGTAGTAAATATAAAATGCTAAAAGAACAAAAGAATGAAAACCTGGAAAAACCTAATTACAGAATCCCATTTACCTGAAGAGATACAAATAGAGTAGGTGGTTTCAAGAGCTGTTTCAATTCCTGTGGATACTCTTACTCCAAATCTGGGTTCCATGTTTTCTTAAAATAAGTTCCCTTTTTATTGAGGTCACTTGAATGAATACATTTACTTGTAAAAACAACAAAATTAAGTAAAATGTAATTTTTTGTATGGGGGAAAGGTGTAAGTATGTAGAAATAGCGGGATAATTGAACTTAGGAAATTACAATGGCTGTGATACAGCTAATAAAACTGTGATATGTAATATCTAGAGAATGAAGTGTCAGCACTCTATAAAAGAATTGGTAGCAAACATATCTTAGGCATTACTTATTCGATTAAATATTGTATCATCCCAAAATACACAACTTTAGAGAACCAATCATCACCACAAAATGTTTCAAGGTTAGTACTCTTTTTTAGAAAAATAAATATATATTTTTAAAAAATGAATGGTATATAACTCTAGATAGTGAGGAGTAAAGTTAACTTCTTTTTTCTTTTTTATAAAAGTTGTTATGCCAGTCTTAATTTTTACAACTACTTTATATCAGTTGTTGATGTAATCTACATTTGCAAAGAGGAAACACAAACTGCATGCAACTCAATGGTACCATTAAAAATAATAGCTAATATTTGATGTTTCAAGAAGTTTTTAAAGTACTATAATTTACTCACGTTATCCTCTCCAAAGCCTTATAGGGTAGGCAATATTCATACTTACTTTATAGATTAAGAAATATTCCAGATATGATCTATCAGAACTAGATTTCCTTGTCTTAACTTTCTGTCAGTGGTCTTCAGCAATACCTAATAGACTCTTGTCATCAAGCAGATTTGAAATGACCTTTTCACATTGCTTCTAGAGGTAGTAGTTACAGTAACTCAAGATTATAAGTATTTACAAGGGATGCATTTATAACTGGAATAATTTGGAATGGAGTAAACTTTGATATGGTTGGATGTGATGTGTGTATGTTATGTGCTAATGAGCAAATAAAAACTGTATTAAACATATGAACTGCATTGTTCACCTTGGACACATTCCTTACCAGGAAACTCTCACAAAACCTTATTGTTCAGGTTTTCACCCAACTGGATCAAGAAGTGGGACACCAGATTCAAGAGAAATCAATCCAAAAGCTGATGAGGAAACTATGATGTCACCTGGCTAACAAATGATGAGCTCAGTAAGTTAGATTCTTTTGAGAATCAGAACCAGGAAATTCTAGAGGAATGAGTCATTTAGCAGCAGGAAGCAAAGTTAAGCATTGCCAGTTATGAGGTAACAGAAACTATGAGTAAGCAGAGCAATTAGAGAAAATATATGAAGTAAAGGATAAGGAAACTATTTTTTTTCATAAACATTGAGATACATAAAGAGTTATTTGCTTAATCTTAACACAGCACAGTGTACAATAAAGACTCCATCCCCAGCTTTTGCTACTGAGGTCTCTAAAATAATTGCCATCCAGGAAGATCTTTCCCTTTAATACCTGAATCTGATCAAAACACACCTCCCAAAGATATCTTCTTTTGACATATTGCTTATTTTGAAGCGAGGTTCTGCAAGCTCATCAAAAGCTTTTATCATTCCTTTAACTATCTGGAAGAATGACAAGTCAAGGTCTTACCCAGACTTGGGTAAGATCGAATGGAATACTCATTTGATCTCCAAAATGAGTATTGCATTGAAAAAATCTACAAGGCAAGACAAATATCTAAACTACAGAAAATCTGGTATTTTCATCTTGTGAGACCCTCTTTTTCTCACCTTGAAGCTACCAGATTCTAATCCCATTCAGGATACATATCCTCAGTTCTCACTCAGAAAGCAGAATCCTCATTCTGTTTGCTAGTTCCCCATAGACATATAATTATTTTAATCTTTCTTTCCTAGTCGCTGTCTGGTACTGATTTTATCTCTCAACCAACCCAAGAAACTAAGGAGAATAGAGGAGAACTTTTCGCACTCCAAACTCATGATAGAGGGTAGTCAAATCTATAGATCATTTCCCTTTAACTTTTGGGGTACTTTTCCATTTTATTTGAGAGTTACTACTTAAAACAAAAAATATGAACTCAGCATCATTCAGAACTCATTATTTTTTCTCTGAATGAGTACCTTCTGTTAGCTATTATTTCTTAACTCCTCCAGGTTAAAAGTACCTCTGCAAATTCAATTTGGTCACACCCAGGTATTCCTTTAAAAGATATTACCTTGTGACAGAATTTAAAGAAATCTCTTTATCCACTATGATGAATGTGTCTGTACTTCAAAGAGCAGAAACTTAGCCAAATTAGAATAATTATTGACTGCAGAAATAATGAAGAATTGTGAAACAGATCTTAGATAGGGAATTGGAAGCAAAACAATTCTCATATAGAATCTATTTATGGAGGAAACAGAAAAATATTTGAACTAATTTTTTCCCTCAAGTCCAACTTCTCCACAGTAAATTAATTAAACAGGATCATCTATTTTGTAAAAACTAATGCAACTGATAATCTTATATTCCTAATGGCAACAGATGAATTACTTAAATGCCATTCCAGGGTACTTCATACTAAATTCTTTGTTCACCCTGATTTATCCTTGTTTTTTTTTTTTTGTTTGTTTGGTTGGTTTTTTTTTCAATTTTGCATCTGGAAATGAGATTTTTAGGTATAGCATTCCTTTAGAATTAGGCTACTAATTGTGCATAACTGTATCACTGAAATTTATTTTCATTTTTTTAAGATTGTGATTAAGAGCAATCTAGATTAGACACACAAATACTAGGAACTGTAATACCAATATGTTGTGGTTTAATATTTATAAAATTTTAAATTAAATCTTGTTTCAACTCTGTAGCCAAATTCTGAAATGGCACTGGAATTTGTCACCATTTCCATTTCAGGTGTATTATTAAAAAATGGCTTCAATTGCAATGGACAAAAACACAAATGTAAGTGGGCAAAATAATAAAGGGAATATTGGATGAAAACACTAACTGATATGTCTGGCTTCAGGTAGTTCATCTGGGTCTCTACATTCCTCATCCTGGAATTTGCTGAGTCACTTTCTATGCAAGTGAATTTTCCACATGACAACAAAAAGATTACAGCAAGTCACAGGCCTCATGTCTGCTTACCTGATACGCTAGTTAGAATGAGGTAAGGACGGTTCTATACCTATTATGTACTGAATGCTTGACTGGTCTCTTCAGGACTATCTTGGGTCGAGGAAAGACTCCTAAAAGAGTTTTGTGAAAACTCTAAGAGGTTCAGACTTAAAGTAAGTGTTCTCACTGAACCAATCTGTAAGGATTTGGGTAGGTTTAAATAGAGTTGCTGAAACCAAGCTCCACAGGAAACGGGGTAAGGGAGGGTGAGCCTCTTAATTTGATGGTGTGCACCCATGGGAGATGTAAGGCACTGTGCTGACATGTTTACCTCTACAACATATGTTATGATGGGTAAGGAGGCAACCAAGACTGTGGAGGCTGAGAATGTAGTTTGGATTTCTGTTCCCCATTTTGAAGCTGTAAAACCTTGGGAAAGTTACTTCATATTCTTAACATTTTTTCTTCACTCATCAAAGAATAGTTCTAGTACATTTCTCTTGAAAAAGAAACAATGAATGTCTGCCTTAAAGAAAAGGTACTCCCTACATTTCTTCTTTACTCTCATGCTACTATCATACTAGCTTTGACTTCTCACAAGTGTGTGATTAACCACATACCAGGTAGTTCTCTATGAAACCAGCTCATTTCCTATAATTAATTTGATTCTGATACTACCTCCCATATCCCTGAGGTACAGTGTTCAGTCTCCCAAAAATGCCCCCACTGCAGATAATAACTGCACCTCCAACTCTACCACTGTAAATATGGCCGCTATAAATCTAAGTTCCCAACCCACCTACTGGGGTTCACACATTTTCTAGAATGATTCAAAGAATTTAGGTAAATGCTTTCTCACCTATGGTTTACTATAGGTGAAGAGTGAAATGAAGAACTACATGAAATGAATTATGTGGGAAAAGAGGCCAACCTTCCAAACCCTCCCTGTACACACATTCCTAGAAAGGGTTATGTGTATACTGTTCATACATGTGTACCCAACTGTTCACCAACATGGAAGTCTCTTGAACATCATGCTATTGGGAATTTTATGGGGACTTCATCTCCTCACACTAATGAATCAATCATTCCATCTCCAGCCCTTACACAATCCCTAAAGATTAACGGTGGAGCTGAAAGTTTTAAGATGATACACACAGCTTGGACTTTCTGGTGACCATCCCATCCTGAAGCTCAGAACCACTCAGAATCACCAGAGTCACTTCTATCACCCAGGAAATTCCAAGGACTCAGAAACTGAGTCAGGAACCAAGGTTAAAAAATAAATATTATAAAAATATTATAATAATTAAAACAATTCCATGCACCCTTCTTTCTTATTTCAAGATCTTAGGACCTCTGTGCTGGAAACCATGGATAGAACCACTTTGTACTATTGTTCTCTTTTTTCACAGCTGCCATGTCATGCAGTATACCTTTGCATGCTACCAACACTCTTAGTTTGCCATGGCTGATGCTGTGGCTATTATTATTATGATTATTGAAAGGTAGTTATTTTATTTTCAACTTAAAAGTATATAAATTATCCTATTTAATACGATTGCTGAAACTTTAAAGATTTTTTTCAATTGCTTGTGTAAACATTAAATTTTGCCAGGATTTCTCTATGTGTTTTGTAACAAAGTGCAGAAATTTATAATAGAAATAACTAAGATACAGATGAATCTGTAGTCAAAATATTTGGAAAATATTAAACAAAAAGTAAATTGGTTTCATGGCAATAAGACTTTCAGAATTTTTAATATGTTAATATCAAATGTTAATCTTTAGGAGACAGACTTTTTATTACAGAATTTTCACATAAACCCCATCATAAAATCATTGAGAGGGGATGAATAAGAAAACCTACTCCCAACTCAGTATTTCCCCACCAGGGAACTTTGGGCAATATCTGGAAATACTGTTACTGGCTATGAGCGCGTAGGTGCTTTTTTCACCCACAATGCAATGGGCACCTCTCTACAATAAATAAGTGATAGAGCATCAGTTGAGAAGTCTGTTTTAGATTGAACCTATAAGAAACTATTAACTCCGAGAAACACATTGATATGGTTGATGACAGACTTTCCCATTCCAAAGAATAGTACCATGGTTACCTGGTTTTCCAAGGACTCACCATCAACTGTGATGAACTGAATATGGTCAGAGCAGAACAAGTTTAAGGTCTAAATTATATGCAAGGAAACCTAATTGCATTATTGCAATAAGTGGTATTTATTAAAATGATCAAAAATTTTTTGATGCTGAAACCTTTATCTATTATTTAACATTCTTATAGGGAATTAGTAAATTTTGCTTCTTCAATAGTAGCAGCTATATATTAATAGCTTATTTGAAAACCATTTGATCTATTCTGAACAATTTTTACATCTCTGTTCTTTTCACTATCATCCCTGAGGTAAATTCTTCTAAAAAGGAATGTTCTAGCAGCTTGATACGATTTCATTTGTATTCTGAAAAATATTGTGTATGTATCACATAGGAAGTTTTCAGTTGTGCAGTAAATTCTTTGATAAAGTTGTATCAATTGTTTTAGCTTGATTACTTTATAAATGATAATAAATATCATTTAATAATATATGTTCAATTGATGGCTGTAACTTGGTGATAAAGTTGTATCTCTTTAACATTGCTTAATGGGTGAAAGCTGATAGATTAAAAAAATTAAATTTCAAACCATAAAAGCTAATAAGTTTAGGGTAAACTAGACAGAACTGAAATTAGTTGGAAGCTGTATGTAAACAGATGTTATTATCCTTGAGTTGCATTGAGACTCTAATATCCCAGTGAATTTCTGGCTATTTGGCCATTGCCATTTCACAGGTATATAAACCCAAAGCTTTGAGAACAAGTAAAAGTACAGCCTTAAAATGTATCAGGAATCTCAGCAACCACCCCCACACTTTGTCTTCATCTTTTCAAAGTCAGATCACATAAGATAATTAAGGTAAAAGAAAAATATCAAAGGTAAGGCAGCTGGAGTCTAAAGAATTGACAGAATTGAACATGAGACTCATTTCTAAAACAAGACTACTGATAATTAGTTACAGATCTTTCTATACATGTTTTGTAAATATTGTCTTAAACATAAAATTCCTACAACAAGCACTTGTGAAAGTTCTAAAGAACTTGTGAAAGTTTTAGAGAAGTTTGGTCTTTATTCCATCACATTTACAAAGTAGGAGGAAGAATTACAGGGTTGGTAGTAATAGGTCAGCTGAGGTAACAGATCTAATTAGGAAGTAACTTATTCATTGAACTCCTAACAGACTGCAATGGAAATTCCCTCACATTGTAATTTAGTAAGGCAAAGGTGTCTGGCACAGACTTCCAGTGCTATGTCCAGCGTTTGTTTGCTAACCTGGAAGGACAACAGTGATGTAATGTTATTTTCCTCATCTACACTATCTCTAGATTTTCTAAACCTTCTGTAGGTTTGTATACTCAGTTTCAGGGTCCCAAGTAAAGAATTCCTCCTGATTCATTTAACTAATTTGAGTTTCCTTATATATTTATAGAGATGTATGTTTCACCCTACCGCATATATCTATCATCTGTTATCACCTATGAAAGAAAGAAATATAGGTATTATAAAATGGCATGCTTTTCCCATTACTATTAAATACCTTAATGTGTTTCTTCAATATTTGGCTATCTCTTCAAAAATGAAGTTCCTTTAAATTTAAATCAGTGGGTCTATTCTTTGAGTAGATACCTAGGAGTAGAATTTCTGGTTCTTATGGTAGATCTATTTTTTTTTACCATTTTGAAAACTTTCTAAAACAGTGCTAAAGGAGAGTGCCAAGGTAGGGAACAGGTCACTTGTTTTGGGATCTCACATCTGATGATACTGCAAGACCCTTTAGTTTCAGGGAACAACAGTAAAGTTTATTTAATAAACTCATTTTTCAAGGATTTGTTTAAGTAAAAAAGGATTTGTTTAAGTAAAAAAGGATTTGTTTTAGTAAAAGCAGGCATATGACATTTTTGATGTTTATAACGTGTATATATTTAAGGAACTTCTTACTTTCAAATGTAAAGATGTCATTCTCCTTTTCAATGAATTATTTCTCCTACTGTTAATAATTCTTTGTTCATCCACTGTCTAGTTAATAACCAAGAACACTAATATACCTCTTTAACAGGAGTACTGCCTGTATCATTGACTGAGTTATCAGAGTTTAATGCTTACATAATAACACACATAAACTGAGTTATCATTGAGTAGACTTGATAGTTACTGTATTTTTTAAAGTGTAAGTATAATATTTTGAGTGCATTTAAAGCATGTAGACACTTATAAATTATATTAGTCAATGAGAGAAAATATTAAAAGTAGCAATTAGGGAAATATCTTATTTCAGTCTTATTCTCAGTTGACAAACACAGAATATGTTAATCAAACCTATCACTTCTCTAATTGATGGGCTTTAAACACCAATAGAAGTATTTTGCTCACAAAGCTTCAAGTAAAATTTTAGATAAGACAACTTTTAAAGGTAAAATAGTAGAATATATTGAAAAACAAAGATTATGCAGTATTAAGCCATTATTGTTATTAAAGGTAAAAATACAAAAAGATCTCCTTGAAGCCAGCATACCAGTGTTACATTTATGCATAACAAATGGTCGATAACCATTTGTAATTAGTGTAAAGTGCAAATATCTTTTTTTAGATGTTAGAAAAAGGGGAAGAAAGCTAATATTAGTCTTTGACACTTCTTAAAGTTGAGAATAGCTGGTGTGCTGTAAGGAAAAATGAAAAAAAAAATTCTTTCCCTGGATTAGCAGAGAAAGAGATAATATTTGTCAGTGAATGCCATTGTGATTTTTATACACATCCCTGGCTTGGCTTCATTCACAGATTGCACAGATATTACTTAAATAAGACTTCAAGAAAGAACATGGACTTTTGAAAATGGGGATTGGTCTCCAATGTTGTGGTTTCCAGGTAATGAATTAATAAACTGTCAGTGTGTGATCCATTCATTTCTCCTTATCACTCAGGAAGCAGGGGCCTGTCACTCTCTACTGGCTCAGAAACTCGCTCGGAAGGCAAAGACTTCACAGTGGCAGCACCAGGTTCTATATATATGTAATAATATCCCATCCATAAGGTTTGACCTTTCCTATCTAACATCTTTGTTGTCTTCATCAGTGTGTTACAGGCATGTTCATTGTGTTTTTATTTTGTTTATTTAGATGCAAAACATTAATGTGAGTCATTTTGTAACCAATATTGTTCAATCTGTTATAAATTTACTTCTGGGTACATGAAGGAGCAAGGGATAATTTTATAATGAGTAGTAAAGGAAAGAAGGTAGTTAGGTGTGTGTGTGTGTGTGTGTGTGTGTGTGTGTGTGTGTGTGTGTCCTGGGGCTACAATGTTGTTATACAAAGAGGAACAGACAAATCCTCTGCTTTCATGAAATTTGCATATTTATATGGGATACTGTTAACAAGCATAATTTCATATAAGTACCATATAGACCAAATTATTTACTGAGTGCTACTACAGAACTGTAGGGTGTGTTTTGAGGGTTGGTGGGCAGTTGTCTTTGATAGAATGACTAGGCAAGACATCCTTCAGATAAGAGTTGAACAAAAACCTGAAAACAGACAATCAATATTGTGTTCTATGTTAATGAGCTAGCAAATGCAAAGGCCCTGAGGAAGACAGGGATTAAACTGGTTTGAAAATCAGTGTTCCTGCAGAGGACTGTATTAAAGGGACAGTGATGACAGAGAAAAGCAAAAAACAGAACAGAAAATTGTAGGCTGGCAAATGAGATTGTGGAGGAGCAGCCAGTGAATTAGAAGTGAGACAATGAAAGTGTGTTATCTGTGAAGCTTAAGCCTCTTTTCTTTTTATTTTTTAGATAACTGGATTTGTCTTTTTATTTATTTAATTTTTTGTCCCACCACATCACCATGAGCCATCACCATGATACTTTGTGCTTATCCCTCCCCTGATATTGCCCTCCTTCTTCCCCATTCCTTGCTATATGCTTCAGTTCTGTTATCAGCTTGATAGTCTTAGTTACTTCTTGTCCTTTGGTTTGGTTTCTCTAAATCCCATATATAGTTTTTTAAGTGATTTTGATGGGAGACAAATAATCACCTTTATTATATGTTGCCATAAGGCCAGATAAAGGATGGGCTAAGTCATCTAAAGATGACTTTTTGAATGATAATTAGTATATTGTAATTTTTTTTATTTAACTATCCATGAATTCCCCAACCTTTTATTTTATCAAGGCATGGCTTACATACTTAAAATTTACCCTTTTTAGTAAACGTAATAAACAGTTGCAGTTATGTTACTACACTTTCTCAGAATCCAAAGTCTTCAAGTGCCATTTCTGAGTAAAAGACTTCCTCATACCCAACCATGGATCCATGTTCTGCCTTTCTAATTTAGTAAGCATGCATGTATGTGGCACCATGTGACATGTTTCCTGTTTAATTTGTTGTTTCAATTTATCATAATGCATTAGATATCCATAGTGCTATTACCAGTACCCATAATTCCTTTGCATTCTCTGCTGTGTAGTATTCTACTGCATTCATAAACCACAGTTAGTTTATTCCCTGTTGAGGATTGGTTTCAGTCTGGGGAAATTATAAATAAATCTACTACAAATGTACACACTGAATTTATATGCATGAGTCTAGGTTATTATTTCATTTGGGTAACTATCTCAGAGGAGGAATTTTATTCCTACCAACAATATAGGAGAAATTGCTTGCATCAGTTTCTTTTCTTCTTTATTTCTTTGTCCTTCCCTCCCTCCCTCCCTCATTTCTCCCTATGCCTTTCTCTCTCTTTCAATTTTAGCTATTTTGAAAGCATTTCCATTTCTCTAATGACTAATAAATATTGAGTGTATTTTTATGTATTTATCTGCCATCCCCAACATCAGTTTTGGTGAGCACTTATTTGCATTTTAATGGAGTAATTTGTTTCCTTACATTGAATTATGACTATTTTTAATGTATTCTACATACCAAATTTTTATCAGACATGTGCTTTGCAAATATTTACTCAAATTTTTTTTCTAGATGTTTTCTAGATGTAACTTTTGCACTTAAGATCACTGGATTTTGGTAAGAAATGGATTTTCTCTTTCTGATATTATAGTGGAGGTCACTGGTGACTTTATGAGTGAATATTTGGTGATTTTTGCAAAGATCTTGTTAAAATAGTTTAAAAAGAAAAATAATAGAAAATGGAGTACATATGTATTGACAACATTTATAGGACTTTTATTGCAAAGATAAGTTTAAAACTATGTGTAATATTTGTAGAGAAACCTTACAGATGACATATGATGGCTACTTGTGTGTAGTTGAGTAAAATTAAATACATTGACTTGTGTATATATATAAATTAAAGTTGAGCAAATTGAGACAAATCAGAGGACAGCAAAATCCAGTGAAACTCACTCAGCAACAGGTTAAAAACTCTAAAAGAGTAGTTATTTTAGATGAAAATAACAGGGCTTGTAGGGCAACTAAGGATAAACTTCCATGCTTTCTGTATAAGAGCCAATGAAATGTTTGGCTTGGAAAAAATGAAAAGAGGTGGGAAAAGAATTTCAATATGACCTTAAACTCAGCAATTTGTCCACTTGAATCTTTTTCCATGGATTGAGCAAGAGTGAATTAGCAAGTGGGGGTGTCTTTTCCCTAGGCAGCATCTCAATGGGTCTTGCGTTTCCTAAGATCTCTTAAAATTTCCTTCAAACACACTCTGTTTATATTGACCTCAGTGGCATTGCTACATTCACCACATGCCTGGCTCACTAGGTTCAGCATCCAGAAAATAGGTAGTGAGTTAGGGCCAGAGATTGCATGCACAATGGGCAGGATGGAAGATAGAGCTGGAAGAAAGCACTTTCTTTCATTGACAATTACTCTTCAGGCTATAAGGGGACAAGAGGAAACACAGAGAATTCCAAGTGAGTTAAAACTCCTAAGTAGGGTTTAATATCGAGAGCTCAATTAGATTTAAAAAAAAAAAAGATTTTGACTTTCTAAGAGTAAAGTCCTAAATCTCCCCTTCACAATCAGTCAGATGTGCAAGGAATTACATTTACAACTATTGCACACACGTTACTTAGTTTCTGAGCAATACGAAAGAAACCAAAGCATTTATTGTTGACATGTTTAAAGAATTAGAAGGAAAGTAGTGGTTTTAATTCTTCTTTTGTTTGTTTGTTTTGATTATCATAAAAGTAGTAGTTTCTTTCTAATTAGGTGTTAAGCAATATATGGTCAGGGGCTAAAATGCGATATATCTAAACTAATTTATTTCTTCAAAATACCAATTAAGCATTGCAAAGTACATAGTATGGAAACTTATCGAGGACCAAAATGTAAGTGAAGAATACTATAGAAAATGTCTTGCCTTCATTGTCTGTGAGTGTTCATATGGCAGCAAAGAATTATGAAAGGAAAGTCTTGACATCTAGAAAAGTACAGTGATTTGTCATTGCCAAGAGATAAATTATAAATCCTACTCTTCAAATTGTGAATTTTCATTTCATTTGTATCAGAAGCAGTGAAACTACTAAGCATAGGAAGACATGTTAGCTCAGCAATTCAAATGATATGATATGATGCTGAGTTTATACATGAAACTAATAGTGATTCTAGTGGAATCACTGCTGTCCTCAGTGATGTAATATAAATAGAAGAGATGGCATGTTTGTGATTCTTGACTCTTTGTACAAAAGAGAAATGCTAGTTCAGAGTTTCTCTTCTTTGTGTTCTTACTTTAGTAGGACTTAGTGGCTTGTCATGGTCATAAATTAGAACTGGACCCAGCTCAATTTGAAGACATAAGAGCATTCCATTACTCTCAACACAATTATTGTCACATTTCCTCTAAATCCAGTTCAGGTCACAATTACAACTTATTAAAATTATTTTTCTGTATATCAAGAAACATTTCATGCATTTAAATAATTTTATATTTACTAATCCCAGAATGCTCATGTGAATATAAAGAGGAAAAATAACTTTACAGAGCAGATACATGTGTTAACTAAGAAGTCATGTCTTGAACACAAGTATTTTTGAGGGTGATTCTTAATTACTGTGCCATAAGAGATAACTTCATTAAGAAACCCATTGTCAGGCAATAAAATTCTCATTTTGCGGAGAAGTAAAGTAAAATCCTGCCTATAAGGACATTTAGCAATGAGTAACATTTCCAGTGTATGTTTTGAGATGATTATTACTAGATATTGTTTGGATAAAATATATGCTAATGTTCATGACCTATACAGCATGACTATCTACTCTTAGATTACTTGCTCATACACTATCCACAACTTTTAATTTTCCAATACTATTTTTATAAATATTGTCACTTTCAAAGAAACACCCAGAGTTTTAAGAGAATCAAGACACTATCACTGTCACCTTTTGAATCCCAGTGAGGATTCAAAGAATCCTCAGAAACAAGAAAAAAATGTCAGAACATAAAGCAGATTTCCTAGTGGAAAAAGCTCAGTTGACCATTTAAATCATAGTGCTGTTACTCAAGTCAGTTTTATTATATAATATCCACACATATGAGGAAAAATAAGCACTTCCTCTTTAATTTTCCAACAGGTAAATAAGGGAAAGAGCCTGAAAATGGAGGAATTGGGCTGATACATTGAATGTTTGCTTTGGAGCGACACTATAGTGAATTTATCAGAGCTGCAGGAGTTGAGAAGTCTATGCATTCATTTGTAAGTATGATTATATATTATCACCTGATTTTCACCCACTGTGTATTTACCATCTGTCATTGTTGGATGCCTTGTCAATTTATTGCTAGCTATAGCTATTATTTTATTATTATTAAAGTATTTTATGAGCATATATTGTATTATGCATATCCATGACACATTTTATTATATATTTATGCATTTTAATTTGATTCAGGATAGAAAACTTCCAATGGCAGACAGCTTATAGAGAAGTTATTCTTCACAATAGGAATTCAGATGATTTTCAGTTTTGTGGCAGACACAAGTCCTTTTTTTTTTAAACACATCAAAGCCTGTCTTCCTAGAAGTGTCATCTCACTTGTTCAGTTTTTTGAGTCAAAATTTGAATGTTTTTCTTATGGAAAGTGATTACTATAAATTAATAACAAGAAATAGAAAGTTCCCTCTATCTCCCTCACCAACCTCCACAATCTGTCTCTCTGTCTCTCTCTCTCTTTCTGTCTCTGTCTCTCACTTTCCCCCACCTTTACAACTCTTCAAGAACTACTTGCTTTCAGGAAAAGAAATAGTTGGCAAAAGAATAAGTATGCAATTGTTATTTGGCATATTGTTTTGTGACTCATTGATATTCATTTGTAACTTTAAATATTTATAACATTTACATAACAGGACACATTTTCCCATCAGTTTCTTTCTTCTACTAAATTCCAAGAACAGTCTTGACATTAAATTTCTGCTTTGAAATATAGCAGCTACTCCAAAAATATGCTAACCATCTACCCTTTTGTTTGCATGCTATTCTGTAACTTACATAAATATGCAAGATTTGCAGAGAAAGTACAAAATGAAACATTTTACCTTCTCCCTGGTTCTTCCAACATCCTTTCTGGGACAAGACCACTGACAGCACATGGCCATC
Organism: Uropsilus gracilis; assembly: GCA_004024945.1. Taxonomy (NCBI): domain Eukaryota; kingdom Metazoa; phylum Chordata; class Mammalia; order Eulipotyphla; family Talpidae; genus Uropsilus; species Uropsilus gracilis. The sequence continues at coordinate 19,773 of PVHY01016502.1, forward strand.
ACTATGGACTACTGTATCCATATGTTACTAGAACAAGAGAACTAGGTTGCATGAAACCCTCAAAACCTGGTTATAAGGACTTATTCAAAACAAAGGGCAGTGCTTACTCATTACATAAATAAAAGAGTTTAAAGGAAGTACGGGGAATATTTCTAAGTCAACTTTCCATAAATATTCCTTGGAGAATTCTGGAAAAAAATAAAGAAATAAAGTTTCATATTTTTACAAGTGCTATTCTATTGCCTTTTTCAAAATTTCTTAAAATTTTCATGTAGCTTTACACATATGCTGATCTCAAAGCATTGAAACGATAAATTTGTCTTTCAGTAAAGATGATGACTATTTTACCAACTAACTGGCTCACTGATAACTGAAGGCTCTTCACTTGTAGAACTTTTTTCTCATATTGCGATTTCCTCTCATACCTTCTGGTTAACATACAAAGGTTTGGTAAAACAGCATTTCCCAGAATTCCTTAAAAATATTCCAATAAAAATATTCTCAAGGGAATTCAATAAATATTTCTCAAATGAGAATGCCATTTCAAATGTATTTAATGTATTACCTTATGTAGAAATTCTAAAAGACTTTCCAGAATTTTTGAATTCATAAATTCTAAGAAGAAGTATCATAAGTTTTCTTTTCTTCTGCTTTCAGAAAACCCTTGACAGGGGGGTTTAAAGTCTTATCCAGTCAGGCACAAGGATTCAGCTCAGCAGAATATTCTAGAATCAACTATCAACCTTGAATCAGTTGTAGGCAGAGTCATATGGTAATGCTCCCTCTTCTCCTTGAAGACAACTTGGGGGGTTGGGGAGTGCTTGATTTCTGCTTCATGTTTCTGTTTGGCCCAGGATCTATTTAACAACATCTCAGTGTGGTATGGCAGTGACCTTAAAAATGTCTTTTATCATCTGGGTTACTTGTTGGTGTGAGGTTAAAGTTTACATTAAAAAAATTTATGACAGCTAATATAAAGGGATGCTTTAGAATTTGCACAAGTCCTTGCCATAAATGGTTCAAATAGAAATAATTCTGCTGCCTTTCACATTGAGTCAGATTCCTAGTTATTTTGAGGATCATGTATCTGACACTAAGTATCTGACAAAAAAAGGGGGTGGAGTTGGGGGGTGGTAGAAATAGAAACATCTTCATGTCTTGAATATGTTGCCTGAACCTGGCAGGAAAATGGTATAGAAGGTCCATTTAGAGAGGTTATGAGAAATTTATTGTGTAAGAGAGAACATTCATCTCCCTTGCTATTTGTTACAAAATAATATTCACAATAGAGACATGACGTTAGTGCTTGGCAGACATTAGCAGTAGGCTAAGTAGCACAGTGCCGGCTCTATCAACAGAATGCAATTTCTTTTTAATTGGGTCATTCAAGTGGTTATTTTGCTAACTTCCTCATTCATTAAAAGAGATTTTTTTCTTTAATCAAGTTGACCAATTTCAGTGTTTTATGATCAGACATCAGATACAGAACAATTTGTGTTCTGTATTAGAACATTCATGATTTAGTTTGTTGGGTCATAGTGTCACTGTGAAGACCTTGTATTTATTACATTATTGCAACTGCTAGTCTATTGGGGATGAAAAAGAGCATGGGTTCTATAACAGAGGAGTTGAAGAATTCAAGAAATTTAAATACTTTATTGCCAGTTGATAGATACTAATAACTTTATAAAACTTAGTTGAAAATGAGTTGGTAAGAGTAAATTATCTTCCTCAAATCATTTGATAATATATTTTTAGTGCTACCAAGTACACAGAATCACATGGAACCAAATTCTTCATTTACTATTGATTTTTGTTATGTTCTATATTGTGCTAACCACTTATTTGATTGTTTTAGTACTATATTAGAGACATACCACCCTGCTACTCTACACAGAAATCAATCACTGAAAATCACTAACTTTCATGTGATCTTCCTTCACCCATCCTACTCTCTCATTCCAACCAAATTTATGTAAATTTATTAGTACAGACACCAGCTTTGATGTGATATGCACATAGTTTTTGTGTACTGTGTTTTTATAGTACACGTTGACTTTCCTTTTCAATACATATCTTTTACCATCTTCTTGCTTCATATAATGTCTTGAAAAGATCATATCCACATCCTACCAACCAGCATGTCATTTTGATTATCATGTCTATGTTTACATGTTTATCATGTAAAGTTGGTGATGATATCACCTACTTCTAGAAAACACTATACATTTTGCAAACCACTTACATAGTTAGCTCTCATCCTTTCTCACATAGCTCTATGAGGTAAGTATAGCTTGTTGTGGGTCTGCTGAACTAACTACAAGCAGCTTGGCTTTTCAGTACAAGTCAAAGCAAACCAAGCAATCAGATATTGAACCTGAAAGAGTATAATGAACCAAAGCTGCAGGGTTCCTTTCCAGTTAAACAAATGCCCTGGCCCAATGAGTATACATCAAGAGATGTGACCACAAGATAGAAGGGGGGGGGAAAGGGTGGAGGGGGGAAAGTGGGGGGCAGTGCAACAAGGGATGCATGACTTCCAGAACTGATAACCGAGGAATTGATCAGTGGAATGCTTTATTTATAAGACTGAAACTGTGAGCAGTGGTCAAGAGTATGATTTGATTATACTATCAGGTGATGGAGCAACTATCTAGTGACCATATTCATCCCCCTAAAATGACATAACATATTTTCACTTTCACTCACTCCTTCCTGGCCCTCCTACCCAAAGTGATCGATGCTGAACAACATTTCCATCATTAAAAAAAAAAAAATGCCAGGATTTCTCTTGTCTTCAGCAGATCCACCATTGGCAATCTGCTCCGCAAGCTCCTGCTTCTTTGTCAGTGTATTTTTGCATATACAACAACTTGTGACATTATGCCAGCAACAGTGTTTTGAGTTTGGTCTCTGTTTTCTCTATGTCATGACACATGAACTGCTGCTGTTCTCCACTGACATCAGTCATGCTAACTCTGTTCCAGTATAGAATCACAGGGAGGGACCAGGGCTTTTGTCTCTTGTTCATTAAGTTCACCTCTCTGGTAGCTGAAGGGGCATCTATTTTGATTTGTGCCTGTCCAGGCTTGAAAAGTTATGTGCTTTATCTAAGGTAATATTGGCCATTGTTTCTCTTCTGTTCTGAAATCTTTGTGTAATTCTGAAAAGATTTGTACAGGAGCCCAAAACCTTTTGGCAGAGGCCTCATGTTTTCAAAGTGAAAACAAATGCTTATCCCTGCTTCCCCTGCAGCTGTCTTTTCTGAGACTGTGTTCTACATCCTTGATTATAAGCTTTAAAAAATGTAGGGAAAGCAATAGGGGGAGTAACCTTGAAGGATCTGAATTCTTGAATTCAGAAAATTTATTAGTCTTCTACTTATTACATGATTTTATACTGAGATATTTTGTAGGTCTGATAAAAACACAAGTATTTGGTCTGGTGCAAATGAAGAGAGATGTATTCAAAATAATGAAAAGAAATATAGATTGTGAACTATTCATAACTTCAGATCTATTATTCTCTAATCCCCATAAATAGAACATGCCTAACAAAGTGTCACCTAGTAGTTGTTTTAAGTGACTCTTCTTAGTTAATAGCTAATAATGATTTGTAATTAGCAAATAATTTAAATGTAAATAGATTCTTCTACATTGCCTAGCAATGCTTGAAAACAATTTGTTCTCTTAAATAGCCTAGAAATTACCAGGCAGTCTTGATGATACTGTTAATTTACTTGGTAAAAAATTCTATATAAGAAAATGCAGTGGGAACTTTAGCTCTACTCTACCTGAATAATAACATATTTTGAAGCTATAGAGTCCAAGTTTATGAGGCATTTCTGGCCTCTGGTGTAATAGTTAACACAAGGGAAAAGTCTCCTAGAAGAGAATGCAGCAAGTCACAGGATGCTTCCAAAAATAGGTACACCTCTAAAATTCATCAGTCCTCCTTACAATTTTCTATGTCAGCATCTTCAAAGTATAGGAGGAAAAGATGTGAGAAAGGGAAATGCATTAGTAAATTATTAATCTGGATGAAAAAGAGGAGGAAAAACTCTGACTGGAAGCTATGAAGTAGCAAGGGAGTATAACAGTGGGAATGTGCAAAAGCCAATATTGGAGTGATAGGAAGATTTCAGAGAGGAGTTCAGTGGGAGTTGGCAAGAGATTGACATGTAGAATTTAAAAGAGGGTGAGAAAGGAAAGATGATTCCAGATTTTCTGATTCCACCTTCCCAATCATCACAAAAGGATTCAAGAAGGAAAATATTGTTTCATCTTAAATTTATCATATACCTGGGAAAAAGAACCCAAAATCTTTATTCTAATGAGAACTTTATTCTATTAAATTTATAGACAAAATCTGGACACTGGTGCATTAACATTACAGTTTAAATAAAAGTGAAGATTCACTTTGTTCCCAAATCTTTTCTTATTTTGATATTTACCTTACAAGAATAAAAACTGCACTTATAGAAGACTAATGTTCATAAAACCAGATATAACTTTATTTCCTTCATTACTGAGAGACTAAGCACCACCTGTTCATAGAAATTTATTGTAAGGTCAAACTGGAAAAGTATCAGAACCAGGCTTGTCTAGATATAGTTTTGATTCAACTTGAAAGTGAAATGTTTTTCCCACTCTTTTCTACTCCCTGCCAAGCATGGTGGGTTTCAACCCATTATTTTAGGTAACTAATACTGTTAGGGTTTTATCTCTGCACACTTAAGTGCTGTATATAATTGAATACATCCTTGTGACCATTTTCTTCATTCTGGTGATTCCATAGTTATAACACTTATCATATGAATATTACTATACTTGCTTTCTTTAACTTATCTGAATAAACAACATATTTGCATGATTTACATATTGCAATGTCTCCTCATTTACTTAAAATCTAAATGAACCATAACTTACTATTCTACTCTCAGACAGTAATTGCTTAATTTGTAAGTAACTACAAATATATTTTTATTTCCATTCTTCCGTTGTCACCACTAGAGGAAAGTATATTGTGTATACTGTTCTGTTCTTGCATCTTCACTTCACAGCATTTCCAATATTCATTTTTATGAATCTATAGAAAATGTCTCTCATTGTCCTTTTCAACTGTGTTCTATTATATGATATGTATCATAATTATTTAACTTGTCTACTACAGGTATATATGAAGTTGTTTTCAATCTGTTGCTATTAAAAAATGTGATACACAAATTAGCTCTATTTCTATACTTTCACATGTATGAAATGTATCATCTGTTTATAAAGTGGTAAAGCTGGCCAAATTATATTCCATCAGGTCTGTGGCAATTTGCACTTATAAGAGAAATGTATGAGAGTCCCTGATTCTGTGGTCTGCCAACAATATTATTAAATTTTGTAAGTTTTCCTACTTGATATATAAAAATTGACATTCCTTATTCTCATTTCTCTTATTTTGCAGAGGCTAAATATCTAGCATTTATTATTTAGACTGAGGAAAAAGAGCCAACAATAAATGCTTCTTCCAAGAAGACCTGCAGATAGCCTATAGGCCTATGAAGAAAATATTTGTCTTCATTTATCATCAGGGAAATGCATATCAAAACCACAACAAGATACTATTTCACACCAGTGAGAATGCCCATATCAAAATCAGAAACAAGTGCTGGCAAGAGTGTGAAGAAGAAGGAAGCAAGCCTCTTTGACTTGTCTGTGAGAATGAAGATTAGTCCAGCCACTATGGAACAATGTGTGGAAAATCCTTGCAATATTAAATTGAATCTACCATATGGCCCATCATTTCCATATCTAGGTATCTCTTCTGAGAGCACAGACACTAATTCAAAAGGGAATCTGCGTATCTGTGTTAATAGAAGCACTGTTTACAATAGCTAAGATATGGGAACAACATAAATGCCTCAGAACAGATGAGTGTATCAAGATGTGGTATGTATATGTACACAATGGAATACTACTCAGTGATCTAAAAAGATGAACTTATGGCATTTAACATGGATGGGAACTGGAGAAGATCAAACTAAATGAGGTGAGTCAGAAGGAGAAAGGTAAGTACTGGGTGTTTTCATAATTTGTGGAATATAGAGAAACCAAGAAAAGATCAAAGACTAACTTTAAAACAGACTTATAAAAATTGACCATAGATCTGAGGCGAGATGGAGGAAAAGAGGAGAAAACAGGGAGAGAGTAGTATCACAGTGGAATATGACAAACTATCATGGGGATTTTGGTAGCAAAGAAACTATGATAATCACTGATGAGGGGAGAAATCCTATATTGTAAAAATTACAAAGATGTAAAATAATTATCCAACATTAAAAATTTAAAGAATATACTTTATATTAGATATTATATTATATACTATTATATTATATACTATACTATATTACATATAATATATACTATACTATATACTATACTATATTACATATAATATAGTATAGTATATATAAATATGCTCTAAATGTTTGGATAAGTTCTATATTTAACCATTGGTCTTTTCTCAATTTCTCTACATTAAGAATAATTGTTGAGAGCCGGGCACGGTGGGTCGTGCCTGTAAGCTTAAGGCTATGAAGCGGCCGGGGCTTAGGGATCATGGTTTGAGTCCCGCCTGGGCCCTGTAGCGAGACTTAGTTCCAAAAAAATAGCTGGGCGTGGTGGTGCACGCCTGTCATCCCAGCTACCTGGGAAGCTGAGGCTGGGGATTGTTTGAGTTTGTGGTACCCCGGGCAATGAGAGCCTGCGGTTCTACCGGCAAAATTAGCAAGACCTAGTCTCAAAAAAAAAAAAAAAAGAATAATTGTTGAATTTTGTTCATGAAGTGGACCACAGAAGATTTCCTAGTTTATCTTAATCATTGTTACTTTATAACACTGATAGTTTGGGTTATGTCTTTATTGTTGCTTCTGGTGTTATTTTTGCCAACTAGATTTTTTTTTAAATTTTAATAATAAAGTATTCAAATTTATCAATGTTTTCCTTTATGGTTAGTGGATCTCTAGTCACAGTGAATTTTGTGTCTTAATATTAAGGTCTTTTTCATTCAAAATTTATAAAACAAATTTCTTATTTTCTAGCAATTTTATTGTTCCATGCTTCTCTTTAAACAATTGATTTATTATTTCAACCAAGTGTATATCTGAGTTATGAATCTGGTCATCACCCATTTTTCATGAATTCTCATTTTTTTTCATCTTTTCCAGAGCAATCTGAGATGCTGTCTATGTTTTTTATACAACATTGATCCAATATAATAAGGTTTATTCCTGAACTTTCTTTTTGATTGATATATCTATCTCGGCACTAACACACTTAATTTGCATGTTTTTTAGTCTAATAAGGCTGACCTCCTCAATCCCAATTTTTCTCCCCCCTTTTTTTTTAACGGTCCCCTGAAATTAAAAATATTCAATGAATCTGTTAGTTTGAAATAATAGTATTTCAATGAAGTCACAATTAATTCCACAAATAAAATTCCTAATAGACTTTTAGACAACTGTGTGGCACCTGGACAGTAGAAAATGTGATTTCTTTTTAAGTCTCTTTATGTGCACCTCATTGAGGTTTTCCATACATCTTTTTTACTTTATCCCTAAAAATATTATCTTTCTTTTTACAATTATAAATGAGGATTTATATTAGTTTGATTCATGAAGCTGGAATCTCCTGGTAGTTTCAAATAGTCTGGAGAGTGAATCCACTAGAATAAAGCTGAGGATCAGTGCTGACACTGGTAGCTTGCCTGTCTCTGGCTTTAGTGTGAATATACTTAACGTTTTCTTCCAAACATATGACTGACTTTTAATGCTGAGTTCTAATCTATCATGTTTAGAAATGGTTGAGTATTTTGAAATCAAAAATGTTTTTATAAATTTTTAAAAATCTTTCTCAGCATACACATACTTTATTTTTAAATATTAAATAATTTATTTATATATAAATTTCACATCTTTGTGATTTCTGGGGTTTACCCCTCCTCCCTGATGTTCCCACCTTGTCCCACCACACCCCCTGAGTTGCATACTTTAATTTGTTTGTTGGCTTGTTTTGACTTTTCTTCACAGATTTTTGTTTATCTTTCCCATATAATAGTGAAACCATTTGGTTTCTGTCTTTTTCTTTTTGACTTGTTTCTGCTAATATGTTTTCTTCTAAGTCCAAATTGTTATAAATAGTGCTGCAATAAACATCCAAGCACAGGTGTCCCTTTGTACACCTTTGGATAGATTCCCAAGAGAGCAATTGCTGGGTCATATATGGTCTTTCCATTTTCATTAATTTGAGGGGGGCCCTCCACACAGCTTTCCATAGAGGCTGAAACAGTTTACATTCCCACCAGCAGTGTAAGAGTGTTCCCTTCTCTCCACATCCTTGCCAGCACTAGCCTGTTTTATGGATGTGGGCCATTCTTACTGGTGTAAGGTGGTATCTCATTGTGATTTTAATTTGCATTTCCCTTATTGCTAGTGATGTTGAGCAAGTTTTCATGTGCCTGCTCACCATTAGTATTTCCTCTTTGGAGAAGTGTCTTTTTAGTTTTTCTCCCCATTTTTTGATTGGGTTTCTTGTTTTGTTTTTGTTTAGTTATGTGATTTCCTGGTGGATCTTCGTTATTTAAACCCTTATCACTCTTATGCTGGGCAAAATTTTTTCCCATTTAGTTGGGCTTCTTTTAGTTTTTTCTGTTGTCTCTTTTGTACAGAAGCATTTAGTTTGATGTAGTCTCAACTGTTTCCGTTTTCCTTCATTTTTTTGCCATCTGTAGATTTTACCAGAAAGGAATTTCTGAATTGTAATTCATGGAGGGTTTTGCCCAAGTTTTCTTCTATGTATATTTTGGTTTCAGGTCTGACAAGTCTTTTATCCATTTTCAGTTAGTTTTTTACAAGGTGTGAGGATGTTGTCTTGGTCCATTTTTTTTTTTTTTTTGCAGGTCTTATTCCAATTTTCCCAGCACAATTTATTGAAGAGGCTATCATTGCTCCAAAGATTTATTTATTTCTGGGCACTCAAATCTGTATCATTAGTCTGACTGTCTGTTGTTGTGTTGCTGTACCAGTACCAAGCTGTTGTAATTATTATGGCCTTGTAGTATAACTTGAAGTCTGCAATAGTAAGGTCTCCATTCTCTCTTTTTTTGGCCAGGAGGCTTTTTGGTATTTGAGGTCTTTTGCTATTACATATGAACTTCTGTAATTTTTTTCTACCTCTTTAAAGAATGTCATTGGAATTTTTATAGGGATTGCATTGAATCTGTAGATTGCTTTTGAAAGGATAGTCATTTTGATGATGTTAATTCTTCCAATCCATGAGCAGGGAATGTCTTTCCATTTCCATATGTCCTCTTTATCTTTTTTAGCAGCATTTTAAAGTTTTCTTTATATAGATGTTTCATGTGTTCTGTTAGGTTTATTTCCAGATATTTAATTGTTTTTGGTACTATGGCAAATGGGATGGCTTTTTTAATTTCTTCTGGTTCTTCTTGACTTTTTGCATATAGGAAAGCTGCTGACTTCTTTGTGTTGATTTTGTATCCAGCTACCTTACTGAACTGGTTTATTATTTCAAGTAGTTTTTTGTGGATTTTTTTTGGGGGTTCTCTGTATAGAGAATCACGTCATCTGCATATAATGATAGCTTCAGTTCCTTGTTTGCTATTTGTATCCCTTTTATGTCTTTCTCTTGCCTTATTGCCTTAGCTAAAACTTCCAATACAATGTCAAAAAGTAGTGGGGAGAGTGGGCATCCTTGCCTTGCTCCAGATCTCAATTGGAATGATTTTAGTTTTTCCCCATTTAGGATGATGTTTGCCATAGACTGTCATAGATTGCTTTTATTATATTGAGGTATGTTCCTTTAATTCCCAATTTTTCAAGGGCTTTTATCATGAATGGATGCTGGACTTTGTTGAATGCTTTCTCTGCATCTATTGATATGATCATGAGGTTTTTGTTTATCTATTTGTTGATTGGTGTATTATGTTAATTGATTTCCGGATGTTGAAACATCCTTCTGGCCCTGGGATAAATCCCATTTGGTCATGGTGAGTGAATAATGCTTTTTATGCATGATTGGATTCAATTTGCCAGGATTTTGTTTAAAAATTTTATATTTGCATTCATTAGGGATATTGGTATATAGTTTTCTTTCTTGGTGCTGTCCTTATTTGGTTTTGGTATGAGTGTGATGTTTGCTTCACAGAATGTGTTTGGCAGTTTTCTTTCTCAAATTTTTGGAAAAGTTTTAGTGTTGCAGGTGTTATTTCATCTTTGAATGTCTGGTAGAATTCATCAATAAAGTCATCTGGTCCTGGGCTATATTTTTTTAGGTAGAGTTTTGATGACTGCTTCTATTTCACTGCTTGTAATTGTTTTTTGTTTGTTTTTTTGTTTGTTTGTTTTTGTTTTTTTTTAAGTTATCTATATCTTCTTTGTTCAATTTTGGGTAGCTGTATCTTTCTAAGAATCTTTCCATCTTATCCAGGTTGTTGTATTTATTTCCATATAGCTGTTCATAGTAGTCTTTTATTATGTTTTAAATTTCTTTTGTGTCTGTTGTAATTTCTCCTCTCTCATTTGTGATCCTGTTTATTTGGATTTTCTCTCTTCTTTCTTTGCGAGCTTTGCAAGGGGTTTATATATTTTATTTATTTTTTCAAAGAACCATCTTTTGGTTTTGTTGATCCTCTGGATAGTCTTTTTGATTTCTATGTTATTTATTTCTTCTTTTATTTTTATTATTTCTTATCTTCTCTGGGCTTTGGATTTTTTGTTTCTCTTTTTCTAATTTTTCAATTTGGGAGATAACATTATTTCATTGGTTATTTTCTTGCTTTTTGATATGGGCCTGAATTGCTATGGACCTTCCTCTTAGATATGCTTTTGCTGAGTCCCAGACATTTTGGAATGCTGTGTCTCCTTTGTTGTTTGTTTTGAAGTAGGTTTTATTTCTTCTTTAATTTCTTCAATTACCCATTCTTCATTTAGTAGCATGTTATTCAGTCTCCAAGTGTTGGATGCTCTTCTTATTTTCTTTTTATTATTGATTTCTAGTTTGATGCCTTTATGATCTGAGAAGAAAGTTGGTATTATTTTAATCTATATGTATTCATTCAAGTTTGCCTTGTGGCATAGTATGTGGTCAATTTTAGAGAATGATCCATGTGCATTTGAGAAGAAGGTGTATTCTGTTCCTTGTGGGTGTAGAGTCCTATAGATATTATTAGGTCCATTTTGTCTAGGTCTTCTTTTAAGGCTTTTGTGTCCTTGTGTAGCTTTTGTTTATTTTTGATGTGTCCCTTGTTCAGAGTGGAGTGTTAAAGTCTCCTACTACATATGTGTTTTCACCAATATTTGTATTCAGTTCTCTTAGTAGCTGTCTTATGAATCTTGGTGCACCCTCATTTGGTGAGTATATGTTAATAATTGTTATGTCTTTTTGATGGGTTGATCCTTGAACCATTAGGTAATGACCTTCCTTATCCTTTGTCACGTTTTTTATTTTGAAATCTGCTTTGTGTGCTATAAAAATGGCTCCCCCTGACTTTTTGGGGAACCTGTTTGCCTGTATAATTGTTTTCCATCCTTTTACCTTCAATCTGTTCTTATCTTTTGGAATCAGATGTGTTTCTTGGAGGCAGCAGAATGTTGGGTTCTGTCTTTTAACCCAGTTGACAACTCTCTGTCTTTTGACTGATGAGTTTAGTCCATTGGCATTTAGAGTAATTATTGATGTTTGAGATTCTAACATTGGGTTCCTAGTGGTCATTTGGGGTTCTGTTTTAGTTTCTTCTTTTGAAAATTATTTGTTCTTTTTATTCTTCTGAGGGCTTTGGTCTTAGGGCTTCTAGCAGAAGTTCTTGGAGTGGGAGTTTGGTGGTAGCAAATTTCTAGAGACTTTGTTTGTCTAACAAGGTTCTAATTTTTCCTTCATAAAGAAAGGGCAGTTTTGCTGGGTAGAGTATTCTTGGCTGGCACTTTTTGTCTTGGAGTGTTTTGAAGATGTGGCCCCATTCTCTCTGGAGCATCTCTTCTGAGAAATCTGAAGTCAGTCTAATGGATTTTCCTTTGTAAGTTATCTGTTTCCTTTCTCTTGCTATTCTCATAATTTTATCTTTATCTTTGGCTCTTGAAAGTTTTACTATGATGTGTCTTGCTGTGTTTTTTCTTTCATTAAAGTTGTTTGGTGTCCTTTTTGCTTCCTGTATATTTTCATTTTTTCCTTCAGATTTGGGAAATTCTCCTCCATTATTTCATTGAAAAGCCTTTCAGATCCTATGTCTTTCTCTTCTTCTGGGATTCCAATTACTCTGTTTTCTATAGGATATCTGACAGATCTCTGACTTTTTCTTCTGTCTTCTTACTTTGATTTTCTCTCTCTTTTTCCTTCTTCATCCTCTCTAATTCTGTGTCCTCTAGTGTGCTAATTCATTCTTCTATTTCTTCTAATATGCTTTCCTGGATTTCCCTACATTTTTGAGTTCTTCTGTTACTCCTCTTAGAAACTGTAGCTTGTTCAGCTTCTTATTTAGGATTTCAATCTCATTCTTCTGTTTGTGAATAATATTGCTCAATTTGCTGCTATCTTTCTTATATTTTTCTACTTCTTCTCTTAACTCATTGAAAGTTTCTGACCTTTTGTTTTCCCTCTTCCCTTGCCTCTTGTAATGCTTTTAGCAAATAGATTCTGAATTCTTTGTCTGACATATATAGCATTTCTTCCATGTCCTCCATTTGGTTTCTGTACACTGTTTATCCTTTGGTGGAGAGTTATTCTTTTTAGAGCTTGCTTGAGTTTTTGTATTCTTCCTCCTTCCTGTGTTTTCCCTTTGGACTTGTTTGCATATTGATTCTCTGTTGTTCTAGAATTAGATGGCATTGTGATAACAACCAAGTTGCGGTTATTTTTGCCTTTGCTTTTGCTGCTGTGGTGAATATATCTTGTTTCTGTTGGCTATTTTGGGGGACAAGTTCCTTTTCAGTAAGTGGATGTGGTGCATATATATGATTTCTTGCCTATATATGGTATATTGCCTTCTTTTTTTGTTTTTTTTCTTCTTTTAGATTGATGGGTTTTAAATGTTTTTCAGTGCTCCCAAGCATGTGGCTTTATTTAGTGGTGTGTCTAGGGTTTTTCATATGAACGTTTTTGTTTGGGGTGTCTTGACAGACTTGGTGCTTCTGGGTTGCAGTTCTGTGAGCAGCTTCTCACACTGGAGTTTGCACATTAAAACTCAGTCTTTGGTAAACTCAGTCTGAATGTGGGACCCTCCTTAGCCTGCAGGTGTGTTACATTAGCAACAGGAGTCAGTCCTGTGTGGCTTGGCCCTTCCAGAGCTGTGCTATGAGCAGCTTTTCACACTGGAATTAGGATTGCTTTCCTAAATGTTGATGTATTTGATAGTTATTTCTACATCAAAATTCTTATGATTGATTGACACTTTTCCCACTTTTTATCCCACCCCACCACCTATCACCATCTGTTTATTCCTTAACTAGGTTAGTTGATGTCTTCTTTTTAACTTTTATTAACCTTTTAATTCTACTATTTTAAAAATGTTTTTAAGTTTTCATTTTATTTTAATACCACATCACTCATATGTATATAGTTATTGTCCCTTTTCGGTATGAATCTTACATCACTAATGTACCCTATACCACTATCTGCTCCCCATTCTTCCCTTCTTCCCTCTGATGACTCCAATTCTTCTCTCACTGCAATCCTTGATCAATGTTTGGCTTACCAGTCTCTCTCTCTCTCTCTCTCCCTCTCTCTCTCTCTCTCTCTCTCCCTCCATTCCCCTCCTCT
>PVHY01016503.1:0-33574 GCA_004024945.1 Uropsilus gracilis
TGGTTAAGTTGATGTTTAGTTGTTGGTTGTTTGGCCTGTTGTTCTCTTCTGATATATGGAAAGTGAGACGGCCTTAGTGTTGATGATAGAATTGGAAGGTGACGGCTTTGGTGACAGGGGTGGCAGTGATGGTGGAGACACGATCTGGTTGTAGTGATGATGGCTGTCCTTGGTTCTGGGGTTGCTGATGGTGGAGAGGCGTAGACTTGGTCACAAGGCATAGAATGGTGACAGTGGTGTTGGTGGTGGCTTGGTGCTAGTGCTGATGTGGCTGAGCACATGGTGGAGGGAGGTGTCTACCATGAGCCTGGCAATGACCAGGTGGTCACCTCTGCTGGATTGTAAACTAAGGCTTTGGTGAGGAGAGGATTCTGGGAATGCTTCCCCTGGGGTCATGCAAGGTGTTGGGGGAGAATTCAGCAGTTCCAGTGGCCCATGGGGTGAGTCGCCTGGTGCACTATAGGAGGGAACTCAAGGCTCCCCCTGACCACCCCTTCCTTCCGCAGCTTCATTGAAGACAACAAGATTGGCTCCATCTCCAAGAACGCTCTCAGGGGACTTCGCTCACTCACACATCTGTGCGTACCTCCCAGGCCTCACCTCTCTAGCACCCCAGCACACCCTGCCCAGCAGCCCAGGGACTCGGGGTATCTAGTAGTTGCTGATGGTTCCTCCCCCTCTTCTCCCTCCACCAGGAGTCTGGCTAACAACCATCTCGAGTCCCTCCCGAGATTCCTGTTTCGAGGCTTGGAGACCCTGACTCACGTGTGAGGCTCAAGGGGATTGGATAGGTGGTTGGGTAGGATTTGGGGGTAGTGGGAGGAGGGGACTGATGTGCCCACTCATGCATAAGCTGCAGTGGCCCTGAAGTATTGTTCACCCCTCTTGTGGGTTCTCTCTGAGCCTTTGTCTGGGGAGGGACAGGAGCTTGGCCTCCAGGGACTGCAGCAGATGGTCACAGCCCTGCCCTGCCTCTTGACCCAGGGACCTCCGTGGGAACCCATTTCAGTGTGACTGCCGCGTCCTCTGGCTGCTGCAGTGGATGCCCATCGTGAACGCCAGTGTGGGGGCTGGGATCTGCGCTGGCCCCCCGGCCCTGACCCACATGCAGCTCCGTCACCTGGACCCCAAGACGTTCAAGTGCAGAGCTATAGGTGGGGGCTTTCCTGGTGGGGTGGGAGGGATAGTAGGGGTTCCTGGAAGAAAGCGGGCAATGGAGGGCATGGCAGCCAGGGCTAAGGGTCTCCCCTCACACCCTGCTCTGCTCTTTCCTGGCTATGAGACCCCAAGTCAGAGGCATCACCTCCCTGGGCCTCAGTTTTCTCATCTGTAAAATGGGGATAATAAACAGTCACATAGACTGGTGTGAGAATTCAGTGATGTACCCACCCCTGCTTGGCTTTTGGTTCAGGACCTGGGACAGAAGATGTTCACTCTTATTATTAATATAAACCTCACTGCTTCAAAACTGTTTACTATGGTCATTCGCCTTCCCATAAGTATATGTACTATCTTTATGGGCATCAGGCAGTGCAGGGACACAGGAGCAGTGAGGACCCCTGGCATTTTGCCTTCACAGAACCCACAGACCAGGGTTGGACCCAAAAGATGACCTGGAAAGGGACAGAAAGATCCAGAAAGATCAAGACAAGGATTGGGGAAGTCCTCGAGTTGGGGAGCCCAGAGCCATAGTGAAGAGGACACACTGGAGGGTCAGGAGGGCTTCTGGAGAAGTGGACGTTTGAGTTCACATCTGAAAGCTGTTACTATCAGCAGCAGCTTGTTGGTAGCAGCAGCTCGTTGATAGCAGCAGCAGCTGATGTAAGACATGTTTTTGGTCATGGGACTCGCAGAAGGGAATTTAACTTAGGGCTCATTTCTCTTAGTTATTCAACAACTATCCTATGAGGTCCACTCTATTCCCAGGCCTGTAAGAGGTGATGTACAGACCAAGATAGCCCCATGCTCTGGGCTCATGACAGATGTTAAAGCACCACATGAATAGGTGTATGTTACCTATTCTGACCAATATGGGGGGTGATGAGGGAGCACCTTCCCTTCCATGGGGTGTGGAAGAAAGCTTCTCTGAAGAGATGGCATTAGATCTGCATTTAGCTAGGTGAGGAAGACAGAGAGTGCTCGAGAGAGGGGGCACAGCATGTGCAATGGTCCTGTGGCAGTAGATAGCGCTTGTCCTGTTTGAAAGTCAACAGAAGGCAGCTGTTGGGGAATGAACGAAGGGGAAGCCAGTGTGAATGTGGAAAGGGGCCACAATCTGCGGGGTTTTGAAACCTGGACTTTATCCTGAGAACTGAGGAAAGCTAGGCAAGGCTTTAAGTGGGGGGGGGGTGAGGGGTAGGGGTGGGGTATGATTTGGTGGTGATTTCTAAAAGACTCCTTTTGGTGGGCGGCCTCCGTGGTTTGGATCATTATGCAGTGAAGCAGGGTAACCTGCAGTCAAGCACCAGCCCCACACCACCAGCTGGGCAGCCTCAGGCATCGTTACAGTAAAAGTTGAGGGGCTGTAACAAAGAGCTGAAAATGCTAAGAGTTAAGCAAGGCAAGAGAGTGGTCCTGGCAGGCAGGGCAGCCCCAGGTGTCCCCCTGGTTTCATTGGGGCAAGTCCACGTGTCAGTAACATGTAGAAGGTGGTGAATGAGACTGAGCCCTGCACCAGCTGTTTTCAAGCAAGCGAGGTGAGTGTGAGAACCAGGACAGAACACGAGGTGGTCACTCCTCACTTAGATGTGGGGACTGTCCTGGAGGGGCTGTGGGAATGGTGTGGCCGCCCGCTGGGCAGTTGTGTCCAGATACCATCCTGGTGCATGGGGATGCAAGGACAGGTTTGTTGAACAGCTGGCTGGCTGCAGGGCCAGGTGGCCTTCCTGCCCTGGTCTGTAAAGTAGGCAGAGCAGTGGAGCTCACCTTAGGCGTGGCCGGAAATCAAGAGTCAGTAAATATGCTGTTTCTAAGCAACCGTTGAGTGACACCGCACAGTTTAGGAAATAAAATCTGGGTTTCTTGTTAGGGGTTAATGCACTGGCAGAGGAAGACTGCACGGTGGCCCTCCAGGAGTCCTCCTTTCAGAGATGTGCAAACCTAGGCTCAGGGATGAGGCTGGGGTACCCCCAGCCTGGCTGACTCTCTCCTGCCACCCCCAGAGCTGTCCTGGTTCCAGACGGTCGGGGAGTCGGCGCTGGGCGTGGAGCCTTTCTCTTACCAGGGGGAACCCTACATGGTGCTGGCACAGCCTTTTGCTGGCCGTTGCCTGATCCTCGCCTGGGACTACAGCCTGCAACGCTTCCGGCCGGAGGAAGAGCTGTCCGGTGAGCTCCCGAGCCTCATCCCACCCTCCCTCTGGCCCCGCAGGAACCTGCCGGGGGGCCTGACCTGCCCCTGCTCCCACTCCTCCGCAGCGCCCTCCGTGGTGTCCTGCAAGCCGCTGGTGCTGGGCCTGCGACTCTTCGTGCTGGTTGCCCGCCTCTGGGGGGGCACGCAGCTGTGGGCCCGGCCCCGTCCAGGGCTGAGCCTGGCCCCCATGCAGGCCCTGGCCCCCCGGCAGCTGCTGCGGCCCAATGACGCTGAGGTCCTATGGCTGGACGAGCAGCCCTGCTTCGTGGTGGCCGACGCCTCCAAGGCTGGCAGCACCACCCTGCTGTGCCGAGAGGGACCCGGCTTCTACCCTCGCCAGAACCTGCATGCCTGGCACCGTGACACGGATGCCGAGGCCCTGGAGCTGGATGGCCGGCCCCACCTGCTGCTGGCCTCTGCCTCCCAGAGGCCCGTACTCTTCCAGTGGGTTGGGGGCCGCTTTGAAAGGCGCACGGACATCCCCGAAGCCGAGGACGTCTATGCCACACGCCACTTCCAGGCTGGTGGGGACATGTTCCTGTGCCTGACGCGCTACATTGGGGACTCCATGGTGAGTTAGGACAAACCTGCATGACACCCCCACACACAGGGCTGGCTTTTCAGGGTGACCACCCAGGGTGTAGCCCACTCACCCCACCCTGCACACTGGCCTCCATACTCTCCCTGGTCTTACAGATCCACTCCAAATGCTAACCCTACCCACTGTGCTGGTCCTTTTTTTTTTGGAGACGAGGTCTCGCTATTTTTGCCCGTGGAACCGCAGGCTCTCTTTGCCTGGGGTACCACAGACTCAAGCAATCCCCAGCCTCAGCTTCCCAGGTAGCTGGGATTACAGGCGTGCAACACCACACCCAGCTATTTTTTTGGAACTAGGTCTCACTACGGGCCCTGGATGGGACTCAAACCACGATCCCTAGCCCCGGCCACTTCATAGGCTGAAGCTTACAGGCCTGAGCCACCGTGCCCGGCTTGTGCTGGTCCTTGAACCCTGACCTCACCCCAACACTAACTCCAAGATGGACCCCTCTGGTCAGACAGTAATGCTGGGTGACTCTTAACTACTCCCCACCCCCAACACTGAAGCTGGCCCAGGATTTTGGCTCCACCCACAAACTGGAGCATTTTTCTCCAACACCCCCCAGGACTTACATTTAACCACCACCATACGTTGTGAACCCCCAAGGCTGATGGCCTAACTCCTCCACACTCTCTGGAGTGTAGGGCTCTGAGGCAAGAAGGTGAAGGTATTCAGAGTGACAGTGTGGGGAGCTGACATGGTAAAGTTGGGAGCCCAGGGAGGAAGCTACTGTGATGTCCTGAAGGGGTCTGCCTGTGGCCAGAGTGTGCTCAGAGGTAGTAGGGTGGAGGATGAGGGGAACTGGCAGACTCTACCCCAGTGGATTCTGTGTGGGACGTGGAGAGAAGGGCCAAGAATGCCCAAGGTTGCAGCTGGAAGATGACATTTAGGAGGATACACGATCTGCAGGAGTTAGGGGGCTCTGTTCCCAAGCTTTTCCAAGTCCTCCAAATGCCAGCCCGCACCTCCAGGGCCTGACCAGTGCCACACTCCTACAGGTCATGCGCTGGGATGGCTCCATGTTCCGCCTGCTACAACAGCTTCCCTCCCGTGGTGCCCACGTCTTCCAGCCGCTGCTCATCGCCAGGGACCAGCTGGCTATTCTGGGCAGTGACTTCGCTTTCAGCCGGGTCTTCCGCCTTGAGCTCGATAAGGGGCTCCTGGAGCCGCTGCAGGAACTGGGGCCTCCCGCCTTGGTGGCTCCCCGAGCCTTTGCCCACATCACCACTGCTGGCAGACGCTTCCTCTTTGCTGCTTGCTTCAAGGGGCCCACACAGATCTACCAGCATCATGAGTTAGACCTCAGTGCCTGAGACAGAGGCAACGTGGATGCAGGAGGCAGGCTCAGAGGGGCCTAGGCTTCTGGACGCCCCTTTTACTGACCTCCTGGCCCTCTCTTGGGTCACTGCTGGCCCTCTGACATACTGACTGCAGGTCAAGTTCAAGGCAAGAGATAGCTGCCCTTCCAGTCTTAAGCAACACTTTGCCAGATGCCCCCACCAAGGGTGGCCTGGGCTCAAGTTGGGACACTGCACAAAGCCCCAAAGCAGAAGTCAGAGTGAGGGTACTGTGTAGAATCCCATGAGATCTGGAAGCGTCCCCTACTGTCTGCCACCCACCAGCTCCAGTTCAGGTGAAAGTATTGAGGAGACAGCTTGCTTGAGTGTAGGAGAGTAGGAGAGCCTACACTCAATCCGGCCAATCGCATTCAGTGCTCACCCCACGTCATCTGTTGCTGAGCCTGTCTCCCTCTTGGGTTTGAGAACTGCCTGTTACTAGTGCGCATACCCGCAGCCCTGGCCCGCGCCCACGGGTTGTCGGTTTGCGCAAGTGCAGGCGGGCGACCAGGGGGTGTTGCCCGGTCCCTGGTTCCCCTCCGCGAGAGTGACAGCGGCGAGGACAGGAAGCGTGTGAACTCAATAAACGCTGTTCACCCGCTTCCATACGTTTTTTTTGTGAATTCATTGGATGGGGCGGCCTTAGGGAAGGGAGCAACCAGTCCCTGGAGCTGTGTTTGGACCAGGGAGTGTTTTAGCTGTTCGTGGTGAACAGGGTCTGCGAAATGTGAACTTGCAGTTATCGGGAGCGTCACAGGATGTCTGAGACTTATAAAGGCATTAAGAAACAGGTCACGGGTTTATTGCGTGTCTTCTTGGGGTCACGCCTCTGCCCAGTGTCATTGTAGGCGATGCCGAGAGGAATTTTACACATTTTATGGTGTGACTCATGGGGATATTTTGGAGATCTTACCGGACTTAAGGGAGTGTCAAGGCTTCTGAGGTTCTCATTCCACGTGCCCATACTATATCATGGAGAATTCTCTGCCCAGCAGGGACATTTGGGCATTGGGGTCCATCTGTGATAAAATGGGATCTTGGGGTGACTGGGAGGGGCCCGCAGGTTCTGTAGTCATAAGTTCTCTAGATACTCATGGTAGGATGACCCCACATCTGGGTTTTCCAGGGGTGCCTCAAGGATCCATCTGAGTGTCCCACCTGAGTTGGCTCTCCTCACAGTGCAGGGCTTACCGTGCTGCCCACCACATCACCAGAGAACTGGCCTGGGGGCTTCTCCAACATAGACTCAGCTGCCACATTCCATACCAGCCCCTGTTCTGTGCCCACCTTTTCCTAACCCCCTAACCCCACCCCAGTGCCCACATACGGAGTCTCAAGGCTGTTTGGGCAGGAGCAAGGCCATTTTTAGATAAAAAATTGAACAAAGAGACCCCTCTTCAATGAAGAGGGTAAGGTCCTGGCAAGGCAGTCTGCAGAGAAGAGGGAGAATTCCATCCCCGGGTTCAGGCTCCAAGGAAGCCGGCTGTGCTCTTTTGTCTGCTCCATCCTCAGCAGTTATGGGCAGAACCTAGGAGAGGCAACGGGATCAGCTTGCATGCACACACACCCCTCAGATGTGTGTCCCCCCAGGATTCTACCCCGTCTTACCTGGTGTGATGAGCGGTGGGGCTTCCCCTGAGCGATGCCTGGGGGAATAAAGGCAGTGGCGTCTGTGTCCATCCCCATTTGGCCTATTGCCCAAGACCAGAGAATTCTCAGCCTGCCCTAATGTGACTTCCTGGCTACTTCTCCACCCGGGTTTGAATTTATCCCAGGACAAAAGTATCTCAGGACTCAGAACTCTCTGAGGATTACCAGCACTGACAACTAAACCTGGCCTGGAGGCCTCGCCTCTTTGGGTGGGTTGTGGCCTTTTCACCCCTGAAAGGTGAGACAGATACACTGGGAACCTTCTCACCTGGGCTGCTGGCTGAACTTGCATTTGCATTTCCCACCTGTTGGGGGAGAAGGGGTGAGTCAGAAGAGGGAACCCCAGGCTGGCCCTGCCCGCCCCTTCCGGCCTGGCCACTCACTCAAGAGGACGATGATGCCCGTGGCACACAGGACCCCTGCGCAGATGAGCCCACCGACCCGGAGGCTGTGCCAGTCTAGGAGAAACCCAGAGAGACCCTCAATGTTGCTGGTGCCCCTCCACCCACTCATCCCTTTAACACATTGGCATGTGTGCTGAGCAGACTCTGGGGATACAGCAACCCCCAGGTTTCCTGAGGCCACGTGCTTGTTTACATAAGAACAAGAGATTTAACAGCAGGGCAGGCAGAGATAAACAATCTGAAAACAAACAGGGGGGAGGGCAGAATGGAGGGCAACCTTGCTAGGGACAATGGTCAGGCCAGGCCTCCCTGAGGTACTGCCCTCCAGTACAAACCTGAGAGGGGGGAGAGGCCATGGGGTCACAGGGAAGGAGGGGTTCCAGGAAGAGGGCCTGAAAGGTACAAAGGTCCAGGGGCCCCTGAGTGGGTCTGAGCATGGCAGGGAGTTCCTGCAGCCTGGGCAGAGCTGGGGGGAAGGGCAACAGGCCTTCTCCCAGCCATTGATCTGAACCTCAGTGGCAGAGTCTGTTGACTTGTCCTCCTTCCTGTGTCTCTCTTGCTGGCTAGAATCTTCCTAAGCACCAAGCTGCGCCCTTTGCTCCTTTGATGCACCACATTGTGTCTAAAGCCCAGATCAGCTTCCTGCTATGGGGACTGTTTTGTCCCCATCAGACTCACCCAATCCTGCAACCTTCAGCACAAAATTAATTTTGGAGGGGGCTGGGGAGGAGGCAAAGAGAGGAGAACCAGTTCTCACCATAGTAGAAAGGACTGTCCTTGTCTGCAAGGAAAGAAAAAAGAACATGAATCCAGAGTAAGTCCCAGGGGGGATATTTAGGAGCGGGGCTGGTGGGGAAATCAGGTCTGACTCACCTTCTGGGTCATTGGCGTCTAGGACAGTCAGTCCTGTTGGGGAGGATGGGGGGAGCGTGGTGTCAGCAAAGGGGTAGGCAGGGTCACAGAGCCCCAAGGACCTCGGATGGGGTCCCCTGACGATGCTCATTCTCAACCCACACCTTCCACTCATGCCAGCGTTTTGCTGCCAGAAATAGGTTTTAATCTGGGTGACGCTGGGTCCATGTTTGGTCCTGATGTTTCCAGACACCTGTTCAGAACAGGCCTCCTGCAGCAGCAACGCATACTCTCCGTGAGATGACAGATGGCTACAGCATCCAGTCACCTCACAGCCCCTCCCGCCCACTCTGGCATTTGCTCATCCTTCCCATTTAAGGCAATACACTAATTATAAACTTCATATACTGTCTTTTAAAAGGTAACTTTGCATCACAACCCAGAATGGAATACCTCAGTTTAGCCTTGTTTTTCACAGATGAAAACCAAGGACAAGGGTTAAATTCCAGCTGGAAGCAGTGGCCTGCCCTAGCTCTAGGCCCACACTCTGTACTTTGTAAAAGGGAGATTAGTAATTTTTTTATTATATTTAAAGCACAAACACACTGTGTTTACTCTATACCTGTCATTGTCCTGAGTTCTTTTCAAATACTAACTTGCATCATCTGCACAATCTCTCTACAAGTTGGTGCCATTATGGTCTCATTTTTAGATGGGGAAACTGAGTCACACAGGTTTGCCTAACTTGCTATATAACCATCAGTCTCCTGTTATCTCTCCTTAGTCTCCTGTTATCGTTTGCTCCTGTTATATCTCCTCAGAGTGTGTTAAAGGCACAGTGACACAGGGCTGAGCCTTTTCAGTGTCATCGAGGTGGCATCAGACAGTGACTTTTTAGCTGTGTAGCCTCTGCGGTAAGAGGCCTTTCAGCCGATCCCTTGAAATCACCAGTAAGACCCTTTGTAAGCATAAGGGGATGCAGTCCTGACAGTGATCATCCCCAATCCCACCCCCTGGGAGGCAGAATAGGAGAGAGATGCTCAAGGCTTGACCAGTTGCTGGGGGTTCCACTGGGGGTTCCAGGGAAGACAGTTTGGGGATAAGTTCTTACCCGCCAGGAGGAAGAGTAGATGCAGGATCATCACATGCATGTCAGAGCGTTGTCTGGAGGGTCAAGAGGTGTTCAAGTTTAGCAAGGCTACTGGGACTCCAGGGCCAGCGCCTCTGGTGCTGTTTCCTCCTACTAGCTCCCCACCCAGGGTACATGACTGGCCCCAGGGCAGAAAGCTGGCATTGCAACTCACGGGGCTGGGAGAGGAAAAGGAGGCGCAAAGTGAAATGGGGGCGGGGGCACACAGTCCTAGGAGGGAGACTGGAAATGGGGTGTTAAGTGAAAACTCTGGCGACCAGATGAGGGAGACATGCCTTGGCTACCCCCATCTTGCAGATGGGGATACTGAGGCTCTGAGAGGTAAAAGGAGGTGTCCAGGGTAACTTTGTCAGGAGGTGGTATTTACATCTGCTCTGCTGTGGCTGTTCCCAACTCAGGACTCAAAGGGCCTCAGGGTGTTTTTGGAAAGGGGGTGGTGGGAGCCAGGTGGCAGGAGGCCCAGGTTCCTGGGAGTGTCTCCCACAGACAACTCGGAGCCTGCCTGCCCTGCCCACACTTTGCAGACTCGGATTGGGCCAGGACAGGGGACAGAGCTGGCTCCTCAGGCTGCTGGGGAGGAGAGGGCTCCATGCAGGAGTGGGGGAGGGCCTGAGAGAAGAATCAGGGTCTGACTGCAGCTCTAGTCCCATTTTCTGTCCCACTCTGCCCCCATACCTGTTTCTGCCTTGCCCTGCCCATCTCACCCTTGCCCCTGTACAGCTCCTACTGCCAACTCTGTCCTTACTCCAGCCCTGCCACCATCTCAGCACTGCTATCCAGCCCCTACTCCTGCCCCAGCCCCTGCCTCTACTCCAACCCCAGCCCCTACTCCATCCCATGACCCAGTCCCTACACTAACCCCAGCCCCAGCCCCTGCCCCAACCCCAGCCCAAGACCCTACCTTATCCCCTACCCAGCCCCTGTCCCAGCCTTTGCCATAACCTCAGCCCCTGCCCCAGCCCTTACCCTAATCCCAGGTCCTGCCTCTGCCTCAGTCCCTACCTCCAGCCCCAACCCCTACCCGAGACCCTGCCTCAGCCTTTGCTCCAGCCCCTGCCTCAGCCCCTACCCCAGCCCCTGCTAACTCCTCCTGGCAGCAAACACTTCCTCTTTTTCAGGGGGGGCCAGGCCAGCATAAAACACAGCCCATATATATCCCATCCAGCCCATATATATCCCCTTCCTCATCGGCTTTCAGCCCATCACTTAGTATGGCTACAGTGAGCCCCCTGACCTCCATGTAACCCCCACCTTCTTCCTGCTCTGGCCCAGGTGCCACTAGCATGTGGCAGTCATCTCCATAGCAAGAGCTTACAGCACTCGCCATCCACCCCATGCTGGTGCCACAAGATCACTTTGCCCAATTTTCATTCACCTCAACCCCCTCAGCTCCAGGGGGTCACCTGTGACAGCTCCCCTTTCACTGATGGCAAATACCTGTGCCCCCCGGCCTGCTGTGTCCCCCAGTCTCCTGTCAGTGCTGGAGAGGGTACCTGGTCTCTCCCTGTGCCCTGCATGAAACCCTGTTTTCTTTCTGCTTTCTGCATGTTTTCTTGCCCCCACTCCCATGCTGCCTGGTGTGCTTGGACTGAGCATGCTTTTAGTCTAAGCGTTCAATCCTTGCAGGAAGAGGGTCTGTTGCTTTGGGGACATCTCTAAGGTGTTTAAGACCCTGCTAAGTTTTGGGAAGACCTGAAGGGTGTGGGCAGGACAGCCTGGCAGTACCAGGCAGTGTTTGTCAAAGGACTGCCTGCTGTCTGAGCGTCCTCCTGAGGCCTTGTCAATCCCAAATGACACTAATACCAGTAATAAGAGGCTCTGCTCATTAAGATCTTGCCACTCAGGCACTGTTTCAGCTTTCTTGCTAGTCTACTTGTCAATCTCCTCAGCTTGAGGGAGCGAGAACTGTGATTACCACCCCCCAAGCCCACCCCATCTCCTACCCCCCACCATTGCCACCACAACCCTCTGGAACCCAGAGTCCCAGTTCTTAAACCTCTTTCCATGGGTGGGATCTTCCAAACTCTCCACCAGTGAGACCTTCTCCATTACAACCCACTCCCAGGGCATCCCCAGACACCCCCAGACAGGTCTCCACCATCCCAGCCTGGCTCCACTGAGCCTGGCCCCACTGAGGTCAGGAGCTGGATCCTGCTTTCTGCTCACCCTGCTCCACCCAGGCTGTTTGTGGAGAAGCCCCCTGGGCTGCTCCTGAGATGCCCATAGCCTTGGGCTCCGAGTGGGGCAGCCTGCAGGTGGGGTCTGCTCAGCTGCATCTGTTCCTTCCTGGCCCAAGGGACAGTTTCCACTGCCCACCTTCTGCTCCTCCTCCACCTTGGCCAGGCCTCCAGGGGATGCAAGTGATGCCTCCGATACCTCCCCGTGTCCTGTTTCCTGTCCAGAGGTCTCCTAATGAGCTCCCCCTTTTATAGCTTCCACAGGAAGCAGCTATCCCTGCCCCCCCCTCCAGGTTCCAGAACTCACTTTTACCCGGTCCCTGGATACTGTGGATCTTCCTAGTTAGCGCCCCTCAACCATTCTGATACCCCCATCCACTCAGGTACCCCTCAGCATCCCTACCCACCCAGGGACCCCCCAATCCAGATACTCTGGTTCACTCAGATACTCCTGTTCTAATCAGATCCCACTTGGGGTGTCTTACCCCCCATCCCACCTGGCCTACTCAGTCCCCTGAGAGTAGAATAGAGGGAGAAGGGGGAAGAATAACATTAAGGACTTTCTTTCCTCTCCTGCACCCCTAAAGAACACCTTGAAGGAGGAAGTGTCTGATACCCTTCACAGCAGAGCTGCCATGTGGCAGGGGCAGTGCTGGGAAGGGCAGAGATCTGTGGAGCACACAGAACCAAGAGGGGGTTGCATGGAGGGGGCCCCAGCCCTCACCTGTGAGCTCACGAGGCTGCCAGGAGGTTCCGGAGAGAGTGGGCTGCCTTGCTAGTCTGCCTGCCTTTATCCCAGCCACGCCCTAGGCAAACCTGGGCAGGTAGAGCAAACCTCACTCCCTCCAGCTCAGGGGCTCTGTTCCCAGTTCCTGCTCTTAAAGAGACAGCTGCCCACCCCATGCTTCTCCCCAGACACTCATGGCAGGTTGCCCCTGGGGTCTCAAGTGGGATGGAGGGAGAAGGCGAGCTGGTCTTCACCCTCCACATTAGGGGAGAGGCCTTTCTCCAACCTCCTGTCTCATACAGGATCAGGAAGGAAGGCATTTATAGTAGGGCTTCTGTATGGTGGGGTGGTGGGCACGGCCATGCCGCAGGCCATCTGACATGTCCACTGGACTGTGTGTCATGCTTGGAGAAGGGATGGGGCAGTTACGAGGGATCCCAAGGTCCATCGCAAGCCTCTTGCTGCTGGTGACATGGTGTGAGGGTCAGCTGAAGATGCTGACGGGACCAAGGTAGGAGGTATGGGCTGAGGTGGACAGGAAGCAGGGGTAGGGGGTGCTATTGGGCCATAGTCACCCTAGGGAGACTGGACACTGACTCCTGAGCCCTGGAGCAGACCTTCCTAGCATGACCTCTCCCCAGGGGTGCCAGGAGCCGGATGTCTGGTCAACGCAGCAGGCAGTGGGCATTTCGGTGGAGGCTGCTTCCCACCCCGATAATTCTCTGCACTGTGCAAGCCTCTGCCCCTCCCCTCCTCCCTTGCCGGCCCCTCCTTGTCATGGCATTCCTTCCGGCTGGGGTCTATGCGGGCCCCCACATGGTCCTTGTTGGGGTGCCCCCTTCCCCCAATTCCGCCTTTTTACACAGAGGGACTTTTGTTTGGGGGCTGGATGGAGAACAAGGCGCCTTTGAGTGGCTGGCGGAGGATTGGGGTCACGGGGAGGGGCAGGGCCAGGAAAGGGGTGGCTCTGCCCTGGCCACCAGCTGGGCTTCAGGCGACCCCCAACACCATCATGGGGGGTGGGAAAGAAGACAACAGGAGCCGGGCCAGGAAAGGGTTTCACCGGGAGTGTGCAGTGCTGGACAGGGAAAGGGGATTTCAAGGTCAAGGTTCTGTGGACATTGTCTGCTGGGGGTAGGGAAAAAGGACCCCCCACTTCTCAGCAAAATGGCAAGGAATGTTTGCCCAGCTATAGGCTTTCTTTATGTGATTCCCTCGGGCAATAATTTCTCAATCCCGGGTGGTGGATGAGGACAAGGCCCCTCCTCCCACCCCGGGAAGTGGGGGCTTGTCCTCACAAGGAATGGAAGGGCACTCAGGGTAGGATTTGAGTCTGGACGGATAACATCACTCGCCCAGAGCTTTTAAGATTGCAATGCCAGCAAAAGACCCCTTTTGTGGTCTCGGGAGCAGAGTGGTATCGCCGTCTGCTGGGTAATATAGGAGCTACAGGTGTCAGGGAACTAGAAGGGCACGTTCCCTGTGGGGGTGGCATGTGCAGGAGCTCTGTCCTGCTTGTTCTCAGCTTGCATATCTCCATGGCATAGGAGCCAGGAGCTTGGGGTGAGTTCCCCCACCCCTCTATGGATTCCTCTCAGGCTGGCTGAGCAAACAAATTAACACCCAGCAGATTCACAGAAAAAGAACAAGTTTCATTACACAGCTTTGAAGAACTGGCATGGCCATAAATTCTGATGCAAATGGGACAGATGCAAGGCTTCTGCTCTTGGACTGATGAATGGGGTGGGGTGTCAAGGAGTGGGGGTCTCATGTGGCTAGGAAAGAGTGACTCATGTGATGTTTGCTTGGAGATGACGCTAATCTGGGAGACCTTCACTCTTCAGGGGAATGGGAACAGTTCCATTTGAAGACCATGGGGCCTCAGTTGACCTTCACTTCACAAACCAAGGGGATATAGATCAGAAAAGCCCGCTCAGAGGCCTGTCCTACCCAAGCAGGACTGTGACAAGCCCACCGGGGCAGATGTGTGATCACGAGGCATGGGGGCCACTGGGCATATTGTCCTGGATGAAAGCAGCCACCAAAACCTCCAGCAGGCACCAGTGGACCATGAGAGCATGTCCCAGAGAACTTTGCTGCAAATAAAAGACAGGATGTGGAGCAGTGAATCACCATTCGTGAGGAGGAAGCATTGCATATGTGGACACAGCACTAAGAAAGCATCTTCAGGCCAGTCACGGTGGGGACACCAGGGGACTGGGGGACAAGGCAGATGGGAGACTCATTCATCATCATGTCCCTCGTGTACCTTTTGCATCTTATATCCTGAAAATATCCCATCTTGGAAAAAAAAAGTTTAAAGGATTAAGGACTAGTCTCTCTCTACCCAGTTGTAGCCAAATTGTGACCATATTTTTAATAGATGTCAGCAATTCAAACCTTTATGCAGAACTGCCGGGAGAAAAGTTGATTCTTTTCTTTTTTTTAATTATGCAAGTCACAGAAAATACATCTAAGGACTGACCTGGAAGACTACCAACAAGAGACCTCTGCCAACCTTATTTTCTAGTCCTTGAATTGCCATGGTCTTGCATTTTGTCAGTATAGATGTTGGGGTTTATACCCAACTTATACTGACCATAAACTTCTAGGGCTGGAGTGGAATGTGCCACATCCAAGGTGTAATGGGCTGGAGGTGGGACTTGTGCCAGGAGAGGCAGGACCTGAAGCCCCCTAATGAGCAATGAAGTATGTACATGGAGGCTCTGGGGAAGGTTGCAAGAACTGGAGTGCATGCAGCCTCTTTGTCCCCATGAGGAGCCCTCTGAACATCTTTTGGGATGAGTCTCCTTGGCCAATTTGACCATAGCTATGTTTAAAGCATGCCCTCTTACTTATAAATATTCTTTATATATACACATATAATTTACATATTCATTAGTCTGTATATTATTTATATATTAAGTCACACACAAAAATTAAATTAAATAATTGAAATATTAAAATATGTATCATAATATCTTCATATTTATAAATCTTACACATACATTTTACATATTTGTATATATTTATTTTGTATAGAATGTATATTTACATGCAGAATATTTTGTATATGTGTAATAGCTATATATTTACATAAAAATATACTGCACATATTTGTTGTTATTCAGATAACAAAGTTTTTTGAAATGTTTCCCCTTCATTTTGCTTTTGAAGTCATTTGTCCCTGAAGAGTGTGTCCTAGCTGTGATTGGCTATGATTTCTCAGTATTCTGGAAATTCTTGTAAAATGAGTACCCCAAGCCTACAGAAAATTTCTGAGCATCCCAAAATTTTCAGGAACCTTGAATCAAAATACAAAGTCAAAACTAAAGTCAGACGTGGTGGCTGGCTGTAATCCCAGCTACCTGGGAGGCTGAGGCTAGGGATCACTTGAGTCCGCAGGTTCGAGACAACCCCAGGCAACATAGCAAGACCTAGTCTCAGAGAAAAAAAAACAAACCAAGGCCACAAGAAGTTGTCACTCATTCAAAGTTTTATTAATTTTGATCTTGCTATGCAGGTGTTATTTGACTTTCCTTTTAAGGCTATGTATCCACAGTCCCTACAAGGTCCAGTCTGGGGGCTGGGGACTGGAGGCACTCCCACCAATGAGAGGGGCGCTGGGGGAGTCAGGACCCCAATTTCCCACATAGAGGCTGATGGCTGGGGAGGTAGATCTCAGCAACACTCTTAGTGCTAACTTCCTGGCAAGAAGTTGCAGAGACTCAGGAGCAGACAAATGTGGCCTCACCAGCCTCTGCGGAGCTGCCTGCTGTGATCTAAGAACTCAGCTTGCTGGGAGCAGCAGGAGCTGGCAAGTGGCTGGTCTGACTCTGCATCTGGGAGGCTGTGGGCATGTCACCACCTGCCCAGCTCCCAGGAGCCCAGTGAGAGACCACACAGAAAGGTCAGTTTTCCAGTCTTCTTGGGGTCTGCCTGGAGTGCTACTCTGATAGACTCCCCCACCACGAGGAACCTGGGAATGTTGATTTTTCTAATGAAATCTCCTACTGTTTACACACTGGTGCCTCTCCATTCTCTTAGCACCTGGTGACCAGATGAAATGTGTCCCCTGGGTTGGCTCAGGCATTGTGGCCACTGGCTTGAGCCCTCCACTTTAAGGGCTATGCAAAATGGCAGGAGGTTCAGGTCCCCTATCCCATCCTTAGTGCAGGTATACTTCTGCCTCAGGGCCTTTGCACCACCTGTTCCAACTGCCTGGGATTCTTTTCCCATCTGTCCAGGCAGCTCATTCCCCACCTTCTTCAAGTCCACCTTCTTCAATTCAATTACTCATGCATTCCTCCCTGACACCCTGTTTAAAATCACATGCACCTCTGGCATTTCCATGTCCTCATGACTCACCTATCTTCAAAGCCTGGTCATATCACTTTTAAAACAAGCTTCTCTTTGTTTTGTTTTGTTTTTGGTTCTGCACCTCTCCTACTCCGGGGAATTTCATGGGGACTATAGAACAGTGCTTGTCACAATGTTAAATAAAAAGGAGGTGAGGCCTTATAGGAATGGGGGGCAAAGTGAGGGCAGCTGCTAATGGGGGGGGGAAGAGGACCTGGTTTGTTGGCAGACCAGGTCCCATTTTCTCATCTCTGGGGGCCTTGGAGGATTTACAGGCAGGCAGAAGACAGCAGGTTCCCTAGCAGGGCTATACATACCTGGGGTAAGAGTTGGGGGCTCAGACCCCCGCAGGGACCCCTGCAGCCTCCTCCCAGCCTGCCTTAGTTTCTAAGATAAGGTTCTCAAGTGACAGTCCAGGAGCCCAGCTAAGCACTGCATGTTTCCTTTATTCCACGCAGAGCCACCAGCATTTAAGTATGGCATGTGGCCAAGCAAACAGTGGCAGTTCCAGGTTCCTGTGGAAAACCTGGCCTCGATGGGCCCTATTCCTCTTGAATAGCAGTTGCTGGAGCCTCCCTGGGGTGACTCCGGCCTTCTTCCCTCTTTGAAGCTTCATGGGAAGGGGGAGGAAAGGGGCATCCTCTCTGGCCCCAGGTCAGCCCTGAAAGCAGGCCTGG
Organism: Uropsilus gracilis; assembly: GCA_004024945.1. Lineage (NCBI taxonomy): Eukaryota > Metazoa > Chordata > Mammalia > Eulipotyphla > Talpidae > Uropsilus > Uropsilus gracilis. Next base: position 17,283 of record PVHY01016503.1, read on the forward strand.
ACAGGCGGCTCCTGGGCACTGGATGAAATTGTTTATGCTGGAAAGATCCCAGCTCATCGCCCCCTGTGGTCAGGGCACAGTATGGCAAGGCGTGGCAGAGGTTGCAGGTGTGTGACTCCCTTTCAGGAAGGCTTGGACAGGCCAGTGACAGGGGGAACCAAGTCTTTCGAAAAGCCTGCAGAAAGAGGGCAGGAAAAGGTCTGTGAGATGCAGCAAAATCAGAAAAGGAGAAGAAAGCAAATGAGAGGGAATGCTGAGCGTCGGTGAGTGCCTGTGATGGGTGTGTGGGCCCCTGGTCCCAGTCACATGGTAGCTTTTTCACCATTAAAAAAGTTCAAAATAAAAGTTGATGAAAGGGTAATGGAAAAGTGCACACTGAAGTCAACGTGAAATGGTTAAGTCACAAGATAATAAAACAAAAGCCAAAAAGTGGAGGGAAAGTCAGTGCAGAATTGGATAATCTGTAGGTTAAATCAATAGAATTTAATTGAGTTCAGGGGATCATGTGTTCATGTATAGTATATAACCTTTAGATAAAACGTGGCTTTGCTTTTTCCCTCCCACCCTCCATGCCTTCCCTCTCCTCCCCCTTGCAAAGATTCACCATCCAGCCCTGGGTGCCCAGGTCTGCCCTCCTATGGTGGGTGCCTTGCCTGCTTGCCAGCCCAGCCAGTCTGTGAGCCCTGAGTTCCAGGCTGCTGAGGGCCTGGCAGGCCCCTCCTGGCTGCAGAGGCAGAGGGATGAGTCTGCAGTTCGAAGAGGCTGGCAGGCTCAGTGGCCTGCAGGAAGTCTGGCCCAGCAGCCGCTGTCAAGCTCGTCCATTGCTGCTCCCTTCCCCCCTCCCCCTCCCCTAGAGATGGTAGCTGCACCCCAGAACAAAACACCACACCCCAGCACACCCTGAGTCATTCACCTCCCCTGGCTGGATCTTTTTCGACTAAGCATCTTCAGCATTACTCTCCCAGCAGAGAAAACTGGGGGAGCGGGATTCAGTGCTACTTAGCTAGAATCCCAGATCAAATAGGACTCAGAGCCAGGTCATCTGGCTCCACACTCATGGAAGATGCAGGGAAGAGGGGTGACAAAGCACAGCAGGGTCCCTAGAACAGAGAGCAGGTTAATAGAGGGAATTAGACCTTGGAGAATAGTTCTCCCTTCCACAAGTCTTCCCCTTACCCTTCCACCCTGGTCTCTGGGGTGGACCTGGTCTCTCTGCTCCCATCCTTTCCTATCACCCCTCCACCTCAGGGGGGTCTTCTCCTCACAGCCAGAGGGAGCCTGTGAACCTGAGTTAACTCAGGGCCCCTCTTGCCCCACATTCTGGCTCAGGACCCTCCCCTCCTGCATCTCACTCTGGTCAAAGCTAAGTCCCACCAAGACCCAGAGATCCCTCCAGAGTGCCCACACCCTTCCTCACCCCTCCTCCTCTCCCCCTCACACATCCCCTCACTCAGCTGCTGCTTCCAGCCTTCCCGGATCCACCAGGCAGCTACCAGGCAGCCTCTAAGCATTTGCACTTGCTGTTCCCCCTGAGAAACTGGCTCCTGTCTCAGAGGTAGTCATCACCTTTCTTGAGGGCCTTTGCTCAAAGGTTTTCTTGGGCCACTCTCCGAAAACCTCATCTGTCACCTGGGAGTCCTCCCCATACCTCCAGTCCCATTCTCCCCTGGATTTTTCCCTAAAGGGCTAACATGCATCGCCTCCCAGTTTTCTGTGTAGTTACACTGACAGCCTCTCTCCTCTCTGGGACAGCTGCTCCAGGAGGGGAGAGGCTTGACCATCCCAGTCCCTTAGTGTGGAAAACAGAGTCTGGCACATAGTAGGTGCTCAGAAAATATTTATTGAATGAATAAATGAAAATCAATCTTGAAAGTTACTATATCCCAGCCCAATAACAAATCAATCATGGACTCCACTCTCTTTAAATGGATCATACTTTTGGGGTCACACACTGCAGGCCCACAGGAGGAAAGGAAAGGGCCTTGGAGTCAGAAAGGCCAAGTTCAAATACTAGTCCACTTCTTTCATACTATGTGAAAGTTTCATACTATGTAACTTCAGGCCAGCAATTCTCCCTCCCTGGGCCTCAGTTTCCCCATCTGTACAATGGAGATAAGAATAGCACTCACCCTGCCCTTTGGATTCAATGGGGTTGTTGTGTGGAATGCTGACATCGTGACTAATTCTGAAAGCTGCTTCCCTTCCTGGAAGGGGGTGGAGTGGGAAGGGCAGGCTGTGTGTTTTCAACAGCCAACAATGGGACTCTTGTAGGCAGGGGCCCTCAGGCATGGAAAACACATTCACCCCTGTGGGTTCCAGACACAGTCTCAGGTCTCAGAGGGGAGACTTTCCAGGGCTTTTGTATTCTTTGAAGATTGTTGTAACAAGAAATACTGATTTGGGGACTGTGAACCCATGAGGGTAGGGCCCCCCCTCCACCCCCATTTTATCTTTATCCCTGTGAAGAACCTCTGTAGGGCAAGGGGGAGCTCTTCCACCCACAGCTCCTGAGGACAGAACCAAACAGGTTTAAGATGAGCTCGGGTGAAGCATTGGTTCAGTGGGGTCCTAGCAAAGCAGAGTTCAGGAATTTTGTACTAAATGAAACTGGGAGAAGAAAAGATTTAGGTTCCTTTGGACAGTGGGAAATACAAAATTGAGGCCTGGAAGTGTACCCATTTTGTCACTTTGACTCTGCAAAGACTCCAAACTTAGAGTAATAGTGAGAAACACTGGGTAACCTGATCAAACCATACTTGATCTCCCCAAGTAATTTTCAGTTATGTAATCTTAAAAAAGCTCACTGTTTGAGATTGTTTTAATAAGGTTTCCCGTTACTTGTAACCAAGACCAACCAAACTGGTTATAGAGAAATCTATAGACCCAGAATCACTGCATTTTCACTGGAATCTATCACATGAGTCTTACTTTTAGTCACTGTGTTTCCATTAGCTTCAATCAGTTCAAGCAACTGTAGACTCCCTGTGTGGACAAATTAAGTCCCATTCACCTGGATAGACATCTTTGAAATGGGTTTGTTCTTCTTCCCAAATTCCACCTTGAAAAATTATAATGAGCTAGAGGAGCCACAGGATCCCCGAAAGACAGACAGGTGCCTAGGAGCTCAACAATCATCCCATCAAAGGTACAGATGTGCCAGGCATCCAGAAGGTGCCCGGGGAGAGCAGGTGGCATCCTCAGGTGTCCCTCAGAGTCCCACACTTCTGCCCAGGCAGGCAGGAAAACAGTGTGCTGTGTGAGTGGAAGCCTCTCAGAGGCAAAATTGCTCCTTCAGTGCTTCCAGCCCCCATCTTCTCCACGGGGTGGTGCCTGTCCCCCACTGCACTGGAACGGGTTCCATAGTCCTAACCAGCCTTGGCCCCTGTGATCCCTGCCCAGCCTTGGCCCCTGTGATCCACTCTCCACTTAGCATCCAATGAGTCCTTTAAAATCATAAGTCAGATATGATTGCTCAAAACTCTCCCATGGCTCCCTACTACACTTGGATAAAACGCAAACTTCTCCCTGTGGTGTGAGCAGCACTACAAAACTGGCTTCCATCACTTCTCTGTCCTCACTTCTTTTTTTTTTTTTTTTTTGAAACTAGGTCTCGTTATATTGCCCATGGAACTGCAGGCTCTCGTTGCCCGGGGTACCACGGACTCAAGCAATCCCCAGCCTCAGCTTCCCAGGTAGCTGGGATTACAGGCACGCACCACCACACCCAGCTATTTTTTTGAAACTAGGCCTCGCTACGGGCCCCAGGCAGGACTCGAACCGCGATCCCTAGCCCCAGCCGCTTCATAGGCTGAAGCTTACAGGCACGAGCCACCATGCCTGACCTGCCCTCACTTCTTACTTGCCTCTCGTCCTCGCTCTACTTCAGCTGCATACCTGGCACCTTGCCAACCTCTGCACCTTTGCACTAGAGTTCCCCTCTACCTTCCCTCTCATGTCCTGCTGATCTCTGCTCCCTGTCTGCTCCCAGTGCTTCCCTGCCCTCCCTGCCTTTATATTTAACTGTATTCTTAGGTCTTCTTCCCTGCTTTTAGTTTCTCCAGAACAAATTGTGTTACCTTATGCAATACAATTTATTTTAACTCATGTAACATAACATGAGGTTACTTATGTTCACTGTCTCTCCCATGGAGTTTTTTCTATTTTTCAACTAAAAATGTTTAAGGAAGCCCTGCCCTCAGAGAAGTTGAATTTTGTGAAGAGGAAGATAGACCAGAAACATGAAAACATAATTTACAATGCTCACAGATACTTAAGGAGAGAGAATGAGAGTTTTTTAACAGTCTGGGAAGAGTGGCTCTTTTGTGGGAATGGTCATGCAGGGCTTCTCAGAGGAGGTGACACTTTAAACATTTCATTGAGCATTGGTTTAAGTATTGTGCAGGCTTTAGATGTACAGCATTATAAATAAACCTCTGTAAAGCCTAGTTTCTATCCTTCACCATATAATTAACCCCCTGTGCCAATTTACCCACTTTTCCTCTGGTAGCCCTTATTTTTTGTAGACCGAGTTTGTCTTTATTTTGTTCATTTATTAGTTCTACTTCTTTATCTCTCCCATATGAAAACAATCATATACTGTCTTTCTCCACCTGACTTATTTCATTTAGCACCATACCTTCAAGGTTTATCCCAGTTGTTGCCAATGACAGGATTTCCTTCCTTCTCGCTCATGTGTCAGAGAGTTTTTAGGTTGTTTCCAATTCTTGGCTATTGTGTTTAATGCTGGGATGAACATGTGTTGTATGTATCACTTTCAAGCAGCGTTTTTGTATTCTTCAGATAAATAAATACCCAGCAGTGGAATAACTGGATCATAGGGCATTTCTATTTTTAATATTGTGCGACTCTCCATCTTGATTTCCATAGCGGATGCACCAATTTACATTCCCACCAACAGCAAACAAGGAAGGGTTCCCTTCTCTCCATATCCTCAGAGGAGGTGTCATCGAGCTGAGATTGGAAGGCTGAGTATCTCAGCTATATGAGCAAGTCGGGAAAGGGTGTTTCAGGGAGAGGGAACAACCAGCGCAAAGTCCCAGAAGCAGGAGAGTGCCTGGTGTGTTGGAGGACCAGTGAGTAGGAGGATACAAGGACAGCGAAGTAACAGCTGGTGGGGCTGCATGGGTCCTGGTTTCATGCCCAGAGTTGTGACCTGACTTGAGATATTTTTTTTCCTTCTCTCTCTGCACCACCCACTATTTACAAGTCCCCCTACCACACCTCACCTACACACAATAAATGTTTAATAAGTACTGTTGATTGTGTGCTTCAATCAGTGAACTCCCTTTTTCAAGCCCCACAAAGCAGCTACAGAAATTGAAGGGAACACAGCTGAAAAGTCTCATGTGGTTACACCACAGGACTGAAAAACAAGACTCCTGGCTCTAAAACTGGCTGATCATCATCAATTAGTGTAACAACCTATTCAGTATAACTAAACAGTGATTTTTTTGTGCATGTTTGTGTGCCCAGGTTTATATGTTTTCATTTTCACAGTTGTTAGCAAATTGTCTTCCCAAAATATGATTCCCATTCATACACCCTTGTCAAGGACTGCTTGTCTATAACCTTGTCACTCTTTTATTTTTTTAGTATCGGAAGTGGAATACTATGTGATATCAATGATTGGTCATACAATTCCAGAATAAACTGGAGATTTTTAGACTTTGCATTTCTACTCTTCCTGTATGAAGTCAGGGCTAGGAAACTGGTTTGACTTATTTATCAGACTTATTTATCAGACCTCTTGTATGCCCTTATTAAATGACTTCTCCAGGTGATTTACATCTCTTATCCTCACAACCAGGTAAGTACCTCTGACACAGTAAAAGGTATATATTTGGCCTCTGGCCCCAGCTTCTGGTACACAGTTCTTAATACCCTTGGAATTTTCTGAATGTTAGGGTGTAGGAACACCTTTTGTTCTAATTCCTGGTCCATGAGCCTCTAACATTTGGGGAATAGCAGGTCCTGAATGAATTCTATCCACTGATCTTTTATGGAATCCACCCCATTGGGAAAGAAATACCAGGTGTTAAGGATTACAACTCCCATTATGCCATGGATCTATCATGACTTTTGACTTCCTGAAGGGGGGATTTCTGGGAACTAAGGGCGGAGTTAAGCAGCCATGCTTGGTATAAAATCAAACACATGTGGCCCTGCAGGTGATTTGGCTTTGCCTTCCTTCAGCTTGTAACCTGGCTTCCAGCTCAGCCAACGTTACTGGTAGGAGGTATAGAGCAATTAATCTCTCCTCTTTCTCTGGGCTCCCTCCTCTTCTCATTTCCCATATAAATAAGCCTTTTTTTAACCTTCCCCTGGTGTCTACCCTTGAGTATTGTCCTGAGTTTGAAGCACAAAGGTGAGGACTCACACCCAAGCCATCCCTCTCCCTTTGGGGTTGCCCTGGGTAACAAACCAAGCTCCTAAATCCTTGGAATTTCTTGGGTGGTAGTGGGACAAGGGTGGAACAGGGCAGGACTCAAAAACAAGCTTTTGTGAAATTTTACTGTTCCCACGGTCTGGTAAGCAAGAGGTTAAAAAAACCTGATGACTTTAGGCCTGGACTACTTCTGCCTTCTATTTCTTTGGCCCATAGTTTTTCTTAGGAATCTTTCCCATTCCTGACTTATCTTTGCACAGCTTGTCAAGTTGACTGCTACTTAAAAAAAAAAAAAAAGAAGAAAGAGAAAGAAGGAAACTACAGACCAAAAAAAAAAAGAGTCACAAACCTTAAGACCAGACCAATTCAAACTGGAGCTGTAGGCCACAGTTCCCATAAAATGTTTACCTTAAAAATAGTTCCAAGCCCTACTTGACCACAAAACTATAAGTAATGCGTGTTTATAATTAACAACAAAAATCAGACTTAAACCAAGTCTACTCTCCTTGTGTTCTCAGCCAAGAAAGTTGAATTCCTTTGTTCTCAAACCCCATTCCTAAAACCTTTATGGACCCCAAGTTCCCACCCTTTGGGGAGTCTCTTGTGCCCAGACAGGTCTCCCCAGAACTCTCTTTTTGCACTTTTACTCATCAACTCTGAGTCTTTGCCTACCCTCACCTCCCTGGTATCTGTGGAATCTCCTCAATCTTCACCAGATGGGCTCATGATCCCTTCCCCAACTTGAGAGTGGGATCCCTAAACCCATCCCTCTAATCACTGGTGAGTAAAACCATGATCCCACTGGTTCACTCCCAACTTATCTGCCATGTTGTAAAATAGATTAGAATCCAGCTAAGGAACTGCAGACCTGCTCCCATGTCCGGTGACAATAGGAGTCAGTCAGTCTTTCTTTCCCTTTCTTTCTTTCTTTCTTTCTTTCTTTCTTTCTTTCTTTCTTTCTTTCTTTCTTTCTTTCTTTCTTTCTTTCTTTCTTTCTGTCTGTCTGTCTCTCTCTCTCTCTCTTTCTTTCTTTTTGAGATTTTTGAGACTAGGTCTCATTATGTTGCCTGGGGAACTGCAGGCTCACGTTGCCCAGGGTACCACAGACTCCAGAGATCCCCAGTCTCAGCCTCCCAGGTAGCTGGGATTATAGGCATGTAACACCACACCGAGCTATTTTTTGAGTCTAAGTCTCGCTATGTTGCCCTGGGTGGGTCTCAAAACCATGGACTCAAGTGATTCCTAGTCTTAGCCTCCCTTCCTAGGCTGGGATTAAAGGCACGTACCACCATGCCTGGCCCAACAGTAGGAGTTTCTTTCGTGAAACTGAGGTGACTCTGTGTAGGTTCCTGGAAGGGGGCTGGTCACAGAAAGAACTAGTCATGTTTAGAAATTTGAAGGTTGTAGATGCTCTACTCATTCTCTAGGGAGGAGAGGGGGCTGGAGGCTGAGGCAGGTAGTAATCACGCCTACCTGAGGAAGCCTCCAGAGAAGCCCTTGAAGTTGCAGGTCAGTGAGCACATCTGTGTGTTAGGTGGGCGATGTACCCCTACTCCTCTGCAATGGATGCCCCAGTGTTTGGGGTCCCTCAGGATCCCACTTGGTGTTCTTCTCCATCTGGCTGTTCATGGACACCCTATGTCTCCAAAATCAGTCAGTGTGTACCCCGAGTTCCATGAACCATTATGGTAGATTATCAAACCTGAGGAAGGATTCATGGGGACCCTCAACTTGCAGGGGAGACAGACAGAAGTGGGAGTCATCAGGAAATCCACTGTTTGTGAATAACACCTGAATTGGCGGGGGGATGTGCCAATGACCTTGAGCTAAGCCTTAATCTGTGGGGTCTGATGGAACCCCAGGTAAATAGCATCAGAAATGTACTGGACTGGAGGATGAGGATACCGCGCCCTGAGGTCCACAGAGAACTATAGGGTTCTCTGCTTGGGGTTCCATGTCAGTGGCAAATAATAAAGGGAAAATATAGATACCCCTGCCCCCCAAAGTAATAACCATTATTCCTTATCTACCAGATGAGAATGTAGGGAGCAGAGAGGAAAGTCACAGGTCAAGCTAGCATGGCACAGTGGGCTTCACAGCCTGGGCTATATGCCTTAGCACATTGCTGGCTAGAGCATTCACTAGGCACCGCAGAGTCAACTGCCCTCCAGTTGTGGAGCCCATACCAGAGGATTTAAATGAAGGCCCACATCTCATATAACTCAGGGATTAAGAGTGGTTATCTTAGATATGTTCATCCCCCACCTTGATGTACAGGCCTCCTTGTGCAGGTCAGTTGTTAGAATTTTCAACAACTCAGAGCTCCTGAACAGGCCGTGGCACCCAAGGGAGAAGCTGCCTGAGACCTGCCTCTCATCTTTGCAGCCACACAGGGGCCTGGGCCCAGCACCAGGTGGCTCACCTCCCAGGAATTAGGGGACTCAGGGTGTGCTCCTCTGACAGCTCCTGCACAACACCAGCCACTGGAGGTGGTGATGTCCCAGGAGGGCAGAAGAACCAATGGCACCCCAACTCCACAGTCAGTCTGAGCTCTCATTCCATCCCTCTTCCCTCTTAGGTGAGGGTCACTTGTCCTCAGGTTGAAAAGGCAAAAACCTCAACCTCCTGGAACACCCCCCCCACCTCTCTTAACCCAAATCTGAACCTTTTATTTATTTATTTTATTTTATTTTATTTTACTTTTTTTTTGAGACTAGGGTCTCACTATTTTTGCTCATGGAACCGCAGGCTCACGTTGCCTGGGGTACCACGGACTCAAGCAATCCCCAGCCTCAGTTTCCCAGGTAACTGGAATTACAGGTGCATGCCACAACGCCCAGCTGTTTTTTTGGGACTAGGTCTCGCTGTGTTGCCCCGAGCAGGACTCGAACCACGTTCCCTAGCCCCGGCTGGTTCATAGGCTGAAGCTTACAGGCATGAACCACCATGCCCAGCTCCAAATCTAAATCTTTTAAAATACTTCCAGAATCCCACATTTTCTTCCCACCCCTACCACCCTCCCCCCAATTCCAACCCCTGTCACTTCCCACCTGCTCTATAGTATCAACCTCTTTGCTGATCTACCAATCCTTTCATCCCCCCAAGTCTGTTCCCTACACCAAGCCAGAAGAAACCTCATCTTATCTAAAATTGTAGCCCCGACCCCCAACCTACATACACTCCCAATCTGCCTTTCTTGCTTTATTTTCTTGTGCATCTATTTATTTTTTACTGTCTGCCTCCCATTATTATGATGGGAGCTCCAGAAAGGAAGGAACCTGTCTGTTTTGTTCTGCTGTGTCCCCAGAACAGAGTCTGGCCCAAAGATGATGTTCAGCTTTGCTGAATGGATGAATGGTGGACAATTCTCTCTCTCTCTCTCTCTGTCTGTCTGTCTGTCAAGATAAATAGAAGGCTCGGTGGATGTAGTCATGACTAGCTGGATAAATGTGAAGGTGGGTGGGTGGAAGCAAGGATGTATGAAAGAAAGGGCAGGTGGTTGAGTTGGTGGGTGGAGGGAGGGATGGGGGACCAACGCAGCGCTCTATCTTTGGAGCTGGCTTGATGCAGGAGAGTTTCAGTGAAGGGATGGATGCATAGAAGGTACAGCCCTTGTGGAATGGAAGGATGGAGAGGTAGAGGGCCAGATGGGACAGTGGGAGGACGGGAAGGTGGATGGGTTGAAAGCCAGTTGTGTGAAGGCGTGGAAGCACGAGGGACAGAGGGAACAGAAGGCTGGCTGTGCGGAGGATGAGACAGGACCGGCTTGGTGTCTGGAAGGACACAGCATGAGGAGGTGGCTGGTCAGAGCTGAGAGTTGGACCAGACCTTCTACCTTCTCACTTAGATCTTAGCACTCTTGTCCCAGGATCACAGGGTCCTCAGTCCCAGGCTGCTGAGCACCACCACCACAGGTTATGAAAGTCTGTGGTGGAAACCCCCACCCTGGAGGAGGCCCCTTGAGATGGAGCCAGCCCCCAGGCTGGGCTAGATGTGGTAGGTAAGGAGTAGACGTGGGTAAAGCCAGAAGGATGTGTGGTGGTCACACAGGGGCCTGAGGGCCCAGCAGCCCATCACCCCCGGACCTCCCCACTGGGGGGCCAGCTGATGCAGCAGGAGTGCCCTGGTGGGTCATAATCGTGGCCCTTGGGACATCCGCTCAGGCAGCTCAGGCCTCCCCCTGACAGGAGAGGGCCAGAGTAGCATCCTGAGCCTGGAACCTGAAAAGGAGTGTGGGCTTGATACCTGCATGGAAGAGCTGGAGCTGGGGTTGTGTCAGCCGGAGGATGACCAGGAGGGTGATGCCCCAGGGCAGGCCCAGAGGACAGTGCTGGGGGGTGCCCGTCTCCTTGGTGGAAAGCACAGCTGGGGTGAAGCGCCCAGGTTGGGGCCAGAGGACTTGGAGCCCAGAGATGCTTCAGGCCCCGTGGGGCTCTGTGTGTCTCCTAGCCCATGCATACTTTGCACTGTTCGGGTCAGAAAGGACTTGGGGTTTCGTGTGGTCACAGGCACCATGCAGCTAGTGCCCAGCGACACACAGTGATGTCACTGCTGGTAGCATGCTGGCCAGCACCTGAGACCTCAGGAGAGTCCCGTGAGCCCGCCCTGTCAGGGTGATGACAGGGTTGAACGTGGAGTCAGCCGGGAGGATACCAGCTTCGCTGCTGCTGCCACACAGTCATGAGCCCAGGACATAGACACGTCTGCCACGTGCTGGCAGGGAACAGCCATCCTCCCCCTCCCAGTGTGCATTAAGTAAATCAATTCATTTCCAAGAGGGCAGGTTTATTATAATCACAAGGAAGGGAAGGAACGGACACTGACACAGACACGAGCAGGCGGAAAGCTGCCCCTGAAAGGGATGGGTTTTTGTTTTAATTTTTTTCATTGTTATGAATTTTTTATTGTTATTTTGTAATTTTCATACAACGTTGGTCACATATGTATGGTTGTCGGTCCCCTTAGGCTTGGCCCTCCCTTCCGTATTATCCCCTATATCCCCTACACTCCTCCCCCGTTCCCCTTCCCCACTCTGGTCACTCCAACTCCTCCCACTGTAAGTCATTGGTCCATGTTTGGCCCACCGGTCTTTTCTTTCTCTGGAACTATGTCCATCTTTCCCTGGTGCAAACTTGCACTCCTGGACAGCAACAGGCCAGGCTGCTCGGATCTCCAGGAGTAGCTCAGGCAGATAGTCAGGCCGAGCACATCCGGAAGTTGTAGGACAAATGCGCGATGCACTTCTCCAGGATACTTTCCAGTGTCTGTCACGTGGTGCTTGTTCTGTGCTGTATAGGTCTGATATCGTGGTTTGGGAGCCCAACTCCCAGCCGCTGGCAGTGGAGACATTTCCTGCTGGGGACAGACTTCCCCAGGTGGTTGGTCCAGCTCCTCTGTCTCGTGTTAGCAGTTCTGCCATGGGGCCACAGCCACATCATCGTGACTTTCTTCCCCCATTGACTGGTAAAGGAGGGAACAGGTTTTTTAAAGAGATGCCTGCGTGGACACGGGCTGGCATCCTTGGGGGAAGCCCTGCCTCTTCTTTATCATTATTTTAGTGTCCTCATGCACAGAGAGTAAATATATCAGCTATCGTTCTATCAGCTCTCCTCAGCTGTATATCAATCTCCGTTATCATTGCTGTTTATTATATAATAATTATCCATACTTACATTAATTTTCTTTCTATTTCTAAACATTCCTCTTTATAAATTTATTTTACTACATAATATGTATAATATTTATATTGCTAAAAATGTAGAATAATGATGATTCCAAGGCTTACTGTGGACATGGACACAAAGTTAAATACCCAGTATTTACAACTACATTTACAATTAATTTTACATTATATTTATGATGAAAATTAAGAATTTTAATTATTTTTAACAGTAGTTGTGTAGGACCTTACCTATGATCGGGAACTCAACGTGGCTTATTAAAATAACACTAACAACTATAATAAAGAGTTTAGTTCAGACTCTTGTATATATTAATGCTACATAATTTGAGCCATTGGCATTCTCATTTTTCTTCTGATCAAAATTGGGGCCTTGCATTTAATAGGTACTCAATGATGGCTAATAATAACACTAAGAATTTCACATACTGTGCCCAGTGCAGGGGATAAACTTAGTAAAATTTTCTATCCAAGAAGGCAGGTTTGTTACAGAAAGGGCAGGGGCAGGGGCAGGGGCAGGGAACGGAAGATGCTTGCACAGACACAAGCAGGCAGACAGAGCTGCCCCCGAAGGGGGACAGTTTGTGGCTTGGGAGGAGCACTACCTTTGCTGTGCTGCAAAGGGAGAAGGTTGGGGAAGCCACAGGTGGGCAGGAGAGCCACCAAGCTTAGTAAATATCAGCAGCTGTATTGGAATCATCAGTAATAAAGAGGCCAGCACACTGTAAATTCCCAACCCACCATCTGAGCTTTTGACCATTGATGTCCTTGGGCAGGGGGTCCACTTGTGGCATGTTTGAACATCTCCTGACATTCAGGATGGCCCACTTCCTCCACACAGGATCAAGATCCAGTCCCACAGGAGCAAGACCCAGTCCTCACCAGGTAGCAGGGGCCACCCACCCCCTGCACAGGTGGCTGCTGCAAGTTGGCAGATCAGGGCGCAGGTGCATGTGGTCGCAGGCACCATCCTTGGTGCCCTTGGTGCAGGTATGGCCTTGCTGGTGGGTGCAGAAGATTTGGGGCTAAGGAGGTCTAGAATGTATATGCCAGGTGCTGCGGTATCCTGCCTAAGGGCTTCAAAGTCTACCCTGGGCCCACCAGGCTATGTTGCTTCACCCTCTCAGTCTGTGTTCCATTCTCAAAATGGATTCTTGAATGCTGGCTTCAGACTCTGAATCTATGAGACCAATTGTCATTCTAGAAATAGCCTCTAGATGGGTTACACTTCCTGCCTCGTGAGCCTTGTCCCACACCTCTTCCTTACTACAAGGCCCTGTTGCCTGGATGACAGATCTTACATCAGCGGGGCATAGTTTTAGGGGTGTTCTGATCCCCACAATGATCCCATGGGGGCTTCTGGTCAGACAAGGGCGCATTGTTCCCAGAGAACATGGCCTGGCCCTACTGCAACAAATCAGCTAGGACCCTCTGAGATCCCATCATCAGGAAGCCAAAAACTGTGATGTGAGGGAGCAGAGGCTGTTGGGGGGGGGCACTGGGAAAGGTCTGAATATGAGCTAGTAGGTTTTCAGGATCAAAGGGAATTGTTTGTTATTTTCGGTATGAGCTACCTAGGTAGACGATTCTTTTTGAAGTCCTAATCTTTTGGAGAATCATGCAAAGTATTTATAGGTTTACACAATGTCTGGAAGTTGCTTTACAGGAAGTAAATAAATAAGGCAAAGTGTGGGGCGGATGAGACAGGGTCGGCCACCCTGGCCATTGTGGAGCTGCCTGGTGGACAAGGAACTTCCCCTACATCATTTTCTCTATTATGTAGGTTTTAAACTTTCTGCAATAAAGAGTGAAAGTAAATAAGAAAGGAAGCATTGAAGAATATTGCTACAATAAAACTCTGCCTAGAGAAAGTGAGTCATGATTTCCAGCATTAACTCTGTCCTTTGTTAGTTATGGACAAGTGTTTTGACCTATGAGCCTCAGTTTTCCCAACTGTAAAGCAGGGATAAAGATGGTCATATCTCGCTCACAGGATGTTTTAAAAAGGTGACAGCACTAAGTACATAGAGCCCTGAGCCCTGTGTCTGGTGCTGGCTTATGTTCAGTATGTATTAGCTGCTGTTGGCAAATTACCATCTTGGCATCTCTTGGGATTAGAAGTGGGGGTTGTGTCTCAGGTCAGGGTCTCTGTAGTTGGAAAAGGACATTTAGTTCACTAGACAGGGAGGCACAAGGAGTCATGGAGTCGGCCCAGGAATGGTATTAAAATTCGTGGAATTTTGTAAAATTAAATTGTATTAAAATTCAGTGGAATACGGGTTCCAGTGAAACCAGGGCAGCGGCAGTAGGTCTGGAAACCCTGCCTTGCCAGGCTTCGGAATGTGGGACGAGGTAGAATACTGACCTGTTTCCTTGGCAACGGGCGTGGCCACCCAGAGCGGCTGAATGAGTTCCCTACCTGCTCAACCATGACTCACTCCAGAAGCAAGAAGCCTCTGGAGCCCAGGATGCCGTTTGAGTCCTGGCAGGCTGCAGTGGGCGTCTGCAGGGCAAGTGGAGTTTGTAGTCGCTGGGCCCAACAAGACACAGCTCGACCCTCAGAGGGCAGGTTGGGGCCGGGAGAGACTGCAGGTGAGGTCTGTGTTGTCATGGGCCAAGGCTGGCTGCAGCACAGAGGGGCCCTCCCAGGAAACCAGTCTGGCCTGTTCACCTACAGGAAACACTACTGTCTCCCATCCCAGCGAACAGAGCGTAAAAGAAGGTTCGGAAAACAGGACCCCGTTTGTTTGGTTCAGTGTTGTTTGGCACATAATAGATGCTCAAATACCTGCAAAACATTTTTAAGTGAAGGGGCAAAGGCAGAGACAAGCGAGGAACAAATCTTGTTTTATCTTTCTCAGCATTACTTCCTCCTATCTCTGAATTTCCTCCAACTGCTATGAGTAGGCTTTGGAGGAACTTAACCTGGCCCTAGCTGTCAGCAGGTGACCTAAGCTCAGCCAATCAGTGAGCCCACGTGACCAGTTGGGGATGGTCATGTGACCCAAACTGAGCCAATGAGAGGCTGTCCTGGGATTTTACAGAAGGAGGTTCTCTTTGGTCGGTGGCACTGGCTAAGCTGGCAGACTGGTGTTCTCACCATGAAGGGGGCACCAACCTGAAAAGGAAGCCACCACAGAGGTAAATAGAGACTGGTTCTGGACACGTCTGAGCACTTGGATGCAGCTGTACCTGAAGCTGGATTTTTTTCCAGTTATATAAGCTATCGCCCTCAAACAAAAGTGGTTATTTCCAAGAATAAGTCGAGTTTATTCAGGAAAAAAAAGGCATAGAAAAGTGGCAGACTAAAGCATGCATTGCTGGTGAGCCCCATCTACATTTCTCTGAATTCAAGACCAACAACCCCTATTATAGCCCCTGGAGGGGCTATAGCCCCATCACTTCCATTGGAGGGGAAAACAGCATCCCCTCCCCTGGGCATCCTGGGACCCTTCTTTCTAGCCTCCTGACCTCTTAGACAGGATTCGGAATATTAATGCTCACACAATCCAACAAAGCCCTTTTTTCCTTAAGCTGATTTGGAGATGTGTCTCTGCTGTTTAAACCCAATGTGTTCTGACGGATATAGACAGAAAAGTGATAGAATCAGAGAATAGAAATAAAACCATGGAAACATTGGCAGGGAAATAATTCCTCTTGGCACTGTGCATTTGGGTGGGGACTGGGCTTCCTAAAGCTTGTGCATCCCCCAAAATTGTGTGCTGACTTGAGTCAGCTCTGGGTTCCCCTTTGGAGATAGATGCTGGTCTGGTTCAACTGGACAGATAACTTTGAGGTGACTGGGATGGGGTTCCCCAAAACAGGGGCAGAAAGGGAGAGGAAGCACAGATACGTACATTTAGGTCCCTAGGAACTCAGCAGTTCTCAGTTCTCTTACAATCTGAGGTACAAATTGCCTCGAGAGCAGATGCCTGGAAGGTGCCAAGTGAGAGCAGATGGCACCTCAGGGTGCCACCCCTCTGCTGAGTCCCACAAGAAAGCAACACCCGCCGGGCACGGTGGCTCGTGCTTGTAAGCTTCAGCCTATGAAGCGGCCGGGGCCAGGGATCGCGGTTCGAGTCCCGCCTGGGGCCCGTAGTGAGACCTGGTTCCAAAAAAACAGCTGGGCGTGGTGGCGCACGCCTGTAATCCCAGCTACCTGGGAAGCTGAGGCTGGGGATGGCTTGAGTCCGTGGTACCCCGGGC
>PVHY01016504.1:0-33588 GCA_004024945.1 Uropsilus gracilis
ACAACCAACAACTGAACATCAACTTAACCAAACAACAATTTGCAGAAAAATGGGAGGAGTGACTGAAGGGGGGATACAGAGGGGGAATATGGAGGGAGGAGGAAGGGGGATACAGAGGGGGGATATGGAGGGAGAAGGAGGGATCAATTAATGCACAATTGTGCCAAATCAATAAAATGAATAAAAAAAGTTAAAATAAAATAAGCCCCACCATTAAAAAAAATAAAACACAGCGTGATGAAATAAGTGGAGGGCAATACCATGTTTGTGGCTAGGGCAATCTAAAATCTGCGCAGTTATAATTAAAGTCCTAATTTTCTAGAACTTGACAAGCTAATTCCAGTCATTTCTTTTGATGAACAAAGGATCAAAAACAGCCTGCAAATGGCTTGGCTTGGCAGATAACCGGCTCTAAGAATTAAAACCCTGTTGGAGAGACATGAGTGTAGACAAATAGCTGAGGGAGCACTCAGTCAAGTGCACATATAAGAAGGTGACTCATACATGCTAACGTCTAGGCAGGGCCCCTTCACCCAGACAGTGCTGTTAGAACTAAGACTGTATGCTCAGAGAAATTTCAACGTGTCTAGTCTGGGCACTCATCCTTCCTTTTGAAATGTTACCCTATACGTGGTGTACAGCCGTTTCCCATCAGTCATAGTTAAATTGATTTTTGCCCAGGGCCGAGGGCTGCTTGCCTCCCTAAACTAACTGTTGCCACTTTCTCCTTTGCTGTGTGATGATGTCCAGAGCTTATTCCTCTGAGAGTCTCTGGTCTCTCTGAATTTGGACGTATTTTTTGGAGTTATGTGTGTAATCATACATAAATGAAAGTAATTTTGAGATTCAAGAACTCTTGTCAGATGTTCACATGTGAAAGCAGAGAATACGATTTTAGTTTCCTGTTTTTATTTTTGAGCAATTAATGTTTGCCTAATAGAAAAAAACTTAAATTCTCTTCTATTCACAAGCTTTGAATATGACCCACATACCTGCTAACAATAGGTCTACAAAAGTAGGATGTCTATTCTCTTATTTTTAGATCCTTAAGTTAATGAAGAACGTACTACACCAGATATTCTCTTTTAATTTCAAATGTCACCAGATTTATTTATGCCTAATATTTAGTAAAAACCTTTTTATGGATAATAAAATTAAATGCTTTATGATTAACACTTATTTTTCTTCAAAGAAAGTACTAAAAGTACTTAATGTAAGACACTTAAATTCAGGCTGCAGTGTATTGGCACATACACTGCAGAGACTTGGGTGACAGAATTGCAATCAACTGAATCCTGAGGGGAAGGAACTGAGGAAGACCATGGATTTATGTTGAAAAGAGCTCCACTCCTGGAGTTAGATACTTTATTTTTCTTTTTTTTCGGAAAGCATTCAAAATTCAGTATATTTTCGACACCTGACTCTCAGAGACAGACATTTCAAGTGCTCAGAGGGCTTGTGGCTGTCATGATTCATGATGGGTGGTGCGAATCTGCCCAGTCAACTTATAGGACCTGATAAGTTTGTTGTGCAAAGGAAATGCATGTAAAATACAGCCACAAAACCAGCTCATACATACATACATAAAACCTGACCTGCTGTACATACTTTGTAAATGTCTCTCCTTGTGCTACCTGTACTAACACTTGTTCTCCTTTGGGCTTGTAGCTTTTTTTGTCCCACTGGTGCATAGTAATTTTGTTGAACAACCACAGCGACTCTTGCCCCTCAACCTTGGTCAGATGTGAAAAACCAAAAGGCAAATTTAGTAAGTAAAAGTAAAAATATAGATAGCCAGGAACTACATAGTATTTGCATTATCACATAGGACAGTCTTGCACTGTGAGTCATAGTGGTTAGAGTGGAGGTGATTACTAAGTGTCGGGTCACAACCCAGCTAGTCATGCAGTCAGGTACCCTGTCACCCTGAGGCATTGCCAAGCTCTGAGCCAGACCACTCAGCAACTTGGGCTGGAGACTCCTCCACCATCTGTGGGTGACCCTGCAAGCATTGCCTCTCTGGTTTCTGTTCTTCCATTTCCTCTACGCCACACATTCTTCATAAAGAGGTTCTCTCTCCTTAAAGAGTTCAGAGTCCAGAGCCATTCTCCTTCCTTAATGTAACTTGTCTAAGAATTCATTCATTGTGTAGCTTTTATTATTTCAACTTTTGTTCCTGTCTCGACAACTCACTCCTCTCTATCCCAATATAACTTGTCTAAGAACTCATTCATTGTGTAGCTTTTATTATTTTAACTTTTGTTCCTGTCTAGACAACTCACTCCTCTCTGCTTCTATTTCTATGTAGTGATTGGAAGTGAAATCCTTAAAAGCAATAGATACTAGTATGTATTGGGAATGACATAAAAACGTGTGGGAGGGAAAAACTGCTGACAATGCATTTGTATCTTCCAACCTCCTCAGGATTGGAAGAGAAGATGAGTTTACTGGGTTTGAGGCAAGGAAGAAAAGTGAAATGGAATTGAGATAGAGCAACAGGGTTAATTATAAATCGTAAACGTACTCAACGGGCTTTGGGACTGATATTCATAATAATGTTCTAGACTTGGAATTTAAAGAGGTCTCTCACCCAATCTCTGGACTGTGTGTGGATACAAGGCCAAGGCTCCAGACACCCAGACATGCCCATTCTCCAGCCTTGTCTGTCTCCATGAGTGGATAAATGGCAGGTTCACTTTCCTAGTTGTTCCAACTGAACACTTAGGAGCTTTCCTCCATTCTTTCCACATACGCTCCTTAGCTAATGCATTGACAAATCCTTGGTGGTTTCTTCCTGAGTACTTCCCATGCATTCTGCTTGATGATCCGAGCTAACAGCACTTCTCTGTGCTTCATTTGCAGGCTGTCCTAATTGGCTTCTGAATACAATGCATTATAGCATTATATGCTTCAGGGATATATCACCACCCAGTGAAGTTCTTACTGCACTAGATGGGCACTGTGGCACGTGCCTGTAAGCGACAGCTTATGGAGTCACGGTGGGGCCTGGGGGCCACGGTTCGAGTCCTGCTCTGGACAACACAGCAAGACCTAGTCCCAAAAAATAGCTGGGCATGGCAGCATGTGCCTATAATCCTAGCTACCTGGGAAGCTGAGGCTGAGGATTGCTTGAGTCCCTGGTACCATGGGCAACGTGAGCCTGCGGTTCCCCGGGCAAAAATAGCGAGACCTAGTCTCAAAAAAAAAAAGAAGAAAGAAAGAAATTGTTACTGCTAATAAATTCTTAAGGAATGGTAGAATTAGAAAGTTGTGATTTTGTACCCTTTAATGAAATAATGGAATTGAACATTGATTGTCAGCAGATGTTAAAACCACTTGGGAAAAGTAGAGCTTTTTAATGGATGGATTAGGCTGAGAATACCTGAGCCTCCAGATCAATCCTATTGTCAATACCAGTGGTGCAAACAAAAGCAAAGTTCCTCATAATTTGATTCAGTAGCAGGTACCAAATATGAAGAATTCTTGCCTAAAGAAAATTGCACTCAATATAATCAGGCTTTTATAAATCAACTTGCCAGGATGTAGAAAACATGAAGAATAGAGGACACCATTAATACCCAAAGAAAAATCAGCCAAATCTAGAAAGTGAAGAATTCAGTGGGACAAATAGTGCTATTTCTTCAACAAAGTCCATGGCATGAAGAAAGGTGATAGCACGGAAAGAACCACTGAGGCAAAAGGAGAACAAAGGTGTAGGTAAGAATTGGCAACAGCAGTCATGGATGTTCGTGTACCATCTTTACGGAGTGCCAGGCGAGGTGTTTCCATTCCTCTGTGCACTCAGTCCATTTCTGTGTTAAGTTCTGAAGTCTCAGAACTTAGTAAAGTAAAGGAGACAGATGAGGTAGCTAACTTTGTCATATAGAGCCCCAGCGAGCAAACGCAGTGTGTAGATCTGGTGTGAGATTTGGTTGAACAAATTACATATAAAGAGATAATCAGGATAACTGAAATGTGAACTGAGAAGGAATATTATGAAACTATTCTTTATTTTGCTAGTTGTGATAGTGACATGGTAGTTTAGCTTTTGGGTTTGTTTGTTTATAAAGGCTCTTAACAATTAGAGATGCAAACTGAAGAAAGGGTACCATAACATTTCTTGGATTCCCTGTAAAATACTCTCCCAAAACAAAAGGAAGAATTGGTATAAATAAGATCAGGAAAATGGTAACTTTTTACCGATGGGGTGATTGGGTCACCCCATCAACTTTTGGGCATATAGAAAACTTTCATTATTTAAAGCAAAAAAAGATGAATACCAAAGACTAAACCCTTCTGTGAATTCTCATTGAGAAAAAAACACAAACCCCTTTCCATGGCTTATCCATGCCCAGGGTCTGCCCTGGCTAGCTCTCAGGCCTCATCTCCTTTCCCCAGCCAGCCAGGGACCGTTTTCTTAGACTGTGCCAGTCACCGTTTTGCCTCAGCGCTTGTGGGTTTGTGTTTTTCCTCTGCTTGAAAGTCTTCTCCAGTGAGGTTGCTAGCTGGCTTTATTTCCTCTGGGTCTTTGTTTCCCCTCTTGCTTTTAGCAGAATGGGCTCCCAAGCAACCACCAAACAGAAAAGACCCGTCTTCCCCCACTAGCGATATTCTCCTTTACCAAGGTACTGACTTCATAGTTGCTCCCACCACCTGGTGCATTCGTCTCCGTGTTTATTGACCCTCGTTCCCAGGAGTGTGGGCTGCAAAGTGGCAGGTCTCGGGCTCTGAGCAGGTGTGATACGTGCATCCCAGATGCCTGGCCGCACACTGATGAGAAAGGAGCCTCCTTCCCCTCCTCTGCTCCCCTCCCCCTTCCCCTGCATCTTTACCTCTGAGTAAGCAGTAAAGAAACCTGCCCAGCGCCTCCCTCCTTGCTCTAGAACAAGACTGTGAGGCAACGCACAGAAAGCTTCTGTTTACTTATCACAGGGGCACCCACAAAGTTATGTTGCAGATTTGCCAGGGTTCAAACCTTCCCAGTAATATGCAAAGATGTGAGTTTAATTTCTTCCACTTATGGGCACAG
This sequence comes from Uropsilus gracilis, assembly GCA_004024945.1. Lineage (NCBI taxonomy): Eukaryota > Metazoa > Chordata > Mammalia > Eulipotyphla > Talpidae > Uropsilus > Uropsilus gracilis. Next base: position 5,030 of record PVHY01016504.1, read on the forward strand.
GACAGCTCTCTGAATCTGCAGTGCCGCCTCGCAGGCACTTGGCTCTCTCATTCTTTTTAAAGTGTGCACCACAGTGGTTCTCAGCTACTTTTCCAGTGCATCCCAGGATAAAGCTCTGCTGATAGAAATGCTGCTTCTGCCAACTTGAGTATTTAATCTGTCAATATAATCTGAGTGTTTATGGCTGTAGGAGTCAATATGTGCCCTCAGCGAACAGTAAGGTCTAATCTAATGCGCCTTAAAAGGAAGGCGTGACTTACTTTGTCTTCGTTTACCTTCCATTTTGATAATTCTGCTCTCAGCGTCCCCTTTTCAATTGGGGTTTTTAGTGTTGTTGGTATTTTTTCCTGCCATCCTGTCACTCAGGACTCTGGCTGTGGGAACAGGAACCTAAATCACACTCTCTCAGGCAGAAGGCGGATTGCTTGTAAAGCTGCTCAGTTTGGCATGCCCTCACCGCCGCCAAGCTGTTGGAGGGTGGGGATACAGCCAGGCCCTGGGGAGGAACATCATGCTGTGTCAGCACTCGTCTGATTGATTTCGTCCCTCTCTTCACTCACTGTCCTCTGCACTGCTCCTGGGAGCTCTCAGGAAGCTGTCATGCCTGTTCTGTTTCCCTGGAACCCTGAACCAATCAGAGGAAGTCTGGGGGGCGGCTGTGGTCCAGTGGGGTCAGTAGCCAGGGGGTCAGTTGTGCAGAGGATGCGCGCCCTCACTGCAGTCAGATGAGACACACAACGCCTTAAGGTCCCAAGGTTCCCTCTGAGGGTATAAGCAGACGGCACACAGCATTCTGCCCCCTCATCTAAGGTCACGGGCAACAGTTCCCTCCTGTGGTGAGAGCACAGGAACTCCTTAACTTGCAACAGTGAAGTCTGAAACACTAAGTGTTCCTGAACTATATTTCACTTTTCACTTTACCACTGAGGGAGCCTGGAGGGGGAAGTGCAATACTCAGACGCAGTCTTCCTGCAGGGAGAGAGGGTGGTTGCAGGGGGAGAAGCAGTGGCACTTTGAGCATCCACCCTCATGCCAGAGTGCAGGGCCTGACTTGTTTCTGGCTTTGCTTGAGAAACAGGGAAGATTACAGAAAGGAGACATGAGATGCTTAGAGAATTAGAGATTGCGTTCATCCCAGCTATTAGATATGTGGCATGACTATACCAGTGCCTCTGTATTTTACAAATGATCTCTTAGTGGGCAATAGAACAGATTGTACCAGGAAAAGTAACCCCTGTCATTTCATTGGTTTTTTTTTCATGTTAGTAAAAAGTTAGTAGTCACGTCATTCTCTATGCCTGTCCATCCCTTCCCCATATGCATATGACATCATAGTGTCTTCTGACCTGTCCTAACTCCAGGGTTCTTCATGTCTCTTAGGAGGAGGCTGTCTGTCCATTGTGTTTTTTCCCCTCTTTCCCCTCCTGGATGCTTCAGATCTATGGTCAGCTTTCACAGGGTTGGTTTTAAAGTTTCTTTTTGTCTGATACTTTATTTGATTTCTCTTTATTCCATATATAAATGAAACCATCCAGTATTTATCTTTCTCCTGGGTTATTTTACTTAGGATAATTCCTTACAGCTTCAGATATGCTGCTTTAAGTTGGCATAAGTTTATCCTTTCTGATAGCTGAGTAGTATTCCATTGCATATCGACCACATCTTATTGATTCACTTACCTACTCTGAGGCGTTTAGGTTGTTTCCATATCTTAGCTAACATGGAGTACATGTTTCCCTTACATATTCATCTTTTTGTCTTCTTTGGGTAGATTAGGAGTGGAATTACTGGGTCATGTGACAGATTCATTTCTAGTGTTTTGAGTAATCTCCATGCTTCTTTCAATAGGAACTGAACCAGTCTATATGATCCTTTTAGATTGCTGTTGTTTTCATGTTTAACAAAATTAGGAACATACATTATTTGTCATATTAGAATTTTAACAAGGTATTGTTCTTGATAAAATGAAATAAATTTGAAGATTACATGTTTTATTTTGCGAATACATTAAATCACTTAAAAATATTAGTACCAGTGAAAACATAGTGAATGACCAGATACTTAAGCTCATGGCTATGTTTAAAAATCTGGCTGTTGGGATTAGGAAATTTGGTTCCTTCTCATGAGATACTTTATGTTAGAGAACTTAAAGTGCTCTTTGAGAAAGTGTTTTTATCCCACTATGTTAAATCAGTTTTTGAATTTTGATTTTTAGAGTTGTTTTTCTGTTTTCTCCACAGATCCAAGTATTTTAGGACATGCTCAAGAGGTGAGCATTTAACTATAGAGGTAAGTAGAGTCATGACTCAATGATTTGATTGAATTAGAAATTCCTTCAGGAGGGCGGGAGAGTTGTTTTTTTTTTTTTTTTTTTTTTGGTTAAGGGGGAAGAATTGAAGAATTTCTACCTAAATTTAGTGTGGACAGTTTATATTTCAGTCTTACTGATACTTACAAAGAAGGAAAAATTGGGGTAGTTGGGCAAAGGGTGAATAAGGTGAAGTTTGCAAAGGATTAGGGTGCTATTTGAATAGTTATTATTTCTACTGAAACAGTGATAGGTTTTTTTTTATTCCCACACTGCACAACCCAGAGAAAGTGTATTCTGTGAGTAACGCTGCTTGAGTAAACAGCGATTCTACAGACAGGGTTGACCAGGAGAGAGGTGTAGTGAATCAAAGCAGCACGTTGACTTTAAGCCACTCCATAGTAGAATCACTGAGTGATTTTTCTTTTTATGTCAGACTTGACTTGGTCTCTATTGTGTTCTGGCTTTTCCACTATAAGTTCATGAAATTATTGCATATGCCTCTTACTATAATTCTGTTGAACAGGTAGCAGTCACCTTACTTTGTGAGGTCTTAGATGGATGAAGAAATTGTGCCAGTACACCCTTTAAGTAGCACACCCTAAATTCTAACTCACTTCACAGTTTAACACTTGGCCTGCACTACCTTCGACGTTAGATGAGAAAATTGTAAGTTAGGAATTTGTTTTTAAAAATAGAAACTAGCCGATACAAAAAAATAAGCTCAAGATAGTCATTCCAAAGAGTTTCAAACCATCTCTCTAGATTGCTGTACCTTTTAGCCCTTTGAATATCTTCTTGATCTTAAGCAAGCCACAATACTATCAATAAAACTTTCACTGAAGCCATCTAGCCTTACTTGATGACTTTCATTCGTCCATCTGTCACAGTGGCGTTCCTCACATGCTCGGGGAGTATCAGTAGATAGCTGAGCGAATAGATGAATCCATGGAAACATTATAAGAGAAGCTCTTAATTCATATATCTTTTTAATCCATGTTTCTTGAAAATTTTGCTTTTTAGAACATTCACTAGTTTATCGTGAACTTTAGTAAAATGGACAATCCTCTAAATCAGCATAGGTTTAAAATGCCCATATAAAATTCATGTGGAAGCTGGGGTTATACATTTCTGATTTATACAGAAAATTGCTATAATTATCCTTGTTTTTTCATGTGAGGTCATAAGTAAAACTAGTTTATGCTTGTTTTGGTTACCTTGTAGGACTGTTGAATATATCAAATTAACATAAAAACTCTTGACTTACGTAACTTTAGCATATCATGGTTTTCTGTTGAAGTAAAACAGTGACTTAGAATTTTTGGTGAACTGTGTATCTTGAGCATTCTTTTAACACTTGCTTTCTTGTTCTTTCAGTTTGAGAACCTAGTAGAAAGTGATGAAGTAAGTATTCCCATTATAGCGCAAACCCATGTTTGTTTTTATTAGTCATCTCATTGGTTCTGATAATTATTTTAAAATTTTTTCATTCCAATTAAATTTTTTTATTTTTATCCTCATTTCTTTTATTAATTTGGTTATCAAATAATACAGAATTTTCTATTATATGTCATATAATAACATATATAGTTATAAACCAATTGCATGTTGTATATATCAGATACATAGATTCAAAATAGATTTTTAAAGCATTCCACAGAACATGAGGAATTTTAAAGAAGGCTACTTTGCCATTGGGTAGGTAAAATTTAACAATCTAGAATCCACTCATCCTGTAGCACCAGTTCATGAGTTTTAAGAAGGGAATTTATACATGTTCATTTTACAATTCATTTTTGATGTTATCTTTACCTTTTTATTAGTTACTGTTTTTGTGAATTTTTTCCATTTCATCTCATCTAAAATTCAGTCCATTTTAAGCTGTATACCACGTACAGAAATGTTAAAATATGCAAGACAAAAGATGCATTTTAGCATGCGTGAAATGCACATGTATTTCTTATGTACTACCTTCTTTAGAAGAACTTTAGTTTGCTAATTTTCAACTTCACTAAACTAATTGCTTGAGTTTGAAATTTTTAACCACTGTTGGATCAACTTTTCACATCTCTAACATGAGTTAGACTAGAGGAGCACTTGTGAAATTTTTCCTTTCGTCATTTTTGTTTTCTGAAGAAGGAAACATCCAAAAAATGTCAATTATCCTTGAGCAGTGCATAAGTATAAATGACTATGGTTCTGGAAAAAAAATTTTTTTGTTAAAGAAAATTATTTAAACTTGCTTAATAATAGTGTGTGTATTATCATTTGATGAAACATTTGAGGAACTGTCTTAGCTGTTTTCGCAGTAAAATTTCTCCCCATTATTTTGATGTCTCACCTAGTTATTTACCTTTTCAAAGGTCATGTTGGTTTCTCTGTATTTTTTTTTAAATAAGTGTAAACAATCACTTAACATGCTGTTTTTAAGGTCTCAGATAAATGCTAAATATAGGAGTTCTTTCAGCCCACAGTGATTCCTCCCATACCAGCCTGCTTTTTAAAAGAAATAGTGTTTTTGCTTGTTTTCCTGAGGAGATTTTTGTTTGGTTGGGTTTTATTTCCTGAATTTGTTTCAGACATTTCCTCCTATCACTTAGTCAGATCTGAATAGCTTAAATATATAACAGAGATAGATGCGTGAACCCAAATCAGTCTTGCAAATAATTATGATTTGCCTTGAGGGAGGAAAAAAACTTGGTAATTTCATAATCCTAGGAATGGAAAAACAGCTGATTCTTGTTGTTCATGGTTGTTAACTGCTTCAAAGTTGTCAGTGCTGATTTAGCAAACACTGGGGCAGAGTTAGCTTCCTGCAAACTTCTGATCACATTTTTGTCTCCTGATCAGTTGTGTCTGCCTGACACATTTTCATAATTGATTCATGAACTGTGAACTCACAGCCTACAGCAGTGTCATTCAGGCCTGGAGACAGCTTATCTGCCACATCCATAGGCTCCTTTGGTCCAGCCTGAGGATGACCACACGGAAGCAAAAGGAGTGCTGGGTTTGAGGTCACAAGCACACAGTTAAGTTAATCAGTGAGTTTACAAACACGGAATCCATGAAGAATGAGAATCAGCTATAAATGATGAGCACTTAGAGGCTTGTGCCATTTGCTGTCACCTGGGCCCTGCAGCTCATTCAGTATGGAATAAGTATTTGTCAAAAAAAAACTAAGACATGTCCACTGACTGCTTATTCAAAACCTAAGCTAGGTAGGAACCTAAATTTTGCTTTGGAGAAATAGTGAAATTGTTGAGCTTTTGTTTACAAATGAAATTTGTTCATCATGATAAAAATAACTAGAAAGTATCTCAATTTACATAAAAATGTTATTGGTTTATTTTAAATAAAATTCAGGCTGTGAAATTTCTTTAATTGTTGAATTAATTTTTGTACAGGGGGAAAGCCCAGGAAGCAGTCATAGGTAAGACTCGGGAACAGTCATGACTCAAGGAGAATGCGAAGCTCCCTGTATGCCCGGGCTGTGTCACGTGGGTGCTGTGATGCTACTGGGACCCTTCCTTTTGTCTTTCACCAGATAAAGGGAAATTGTACATATTTCAAAATATCATTCGGTACTTCAGGTGTTGGATGTACATAAGTGCCCAGGTGTTTTCTAATGAACCTAAAGTATTTGCTTTCAGTTTATTTAAGACTATTTAAATAATTGATAAGTGCATTTTTCTTTAGAACATTGTAAAAGCTGCTCTACTCACATTTTTGGCAAATTCCTATAGTAACTAGAACCTGATGCTCTCTTTAAACACCTCTTTATATTCTTTTAAAATTACATGAGCCCAGCCAGGCGTGGTGGCACAAACCTGTAGTCCAAGCGCTAGGAGGCAAGAAGCCTGGGATCACTTGAGTTCGTGGGTTCAAAATTACCTGGGCAACATAGCAAGACCTAGTCTCAGAGAAAAAATAAATTAATTAAATTACATGAGCCACTTAAAGAAGAGCCATTTTTCTTTAACTCAGAAGAGGATTGTTCATGTTAAGAGAACATTTTTACATACCATTTCACATTCTATATGTATGTGTGTATGTCATTTTTATTTAGCAAACATCAAGCAACTATTACATGTCAGTTATGTGCTAGGCATTGGGAATAACGTTAAACATGATCTCTTCTATGGAAAAAGAATATCCTATCCTGGTCAGGGTGGTAGTTTCTGGAGATGACTAATTTCATTATGAGGTGGGAACAGCAATTCAATATCAAAGAGAAAAGGAAAGAGAAGCCTTTTACCCAGAATGTATAAGAAAATCTTTCCAGATAGATTTCTGTGAGACAGTGACGCCCAGGTTGATGCTTGCTGGTTGGTGATTTGGAACTTCCCCTGGGAATAGACCGGTCAGATGCAAGAGCTCACACCAGCAAAGTGGGAGCACTGACTAGAAGGAGGCATGAAGGGGGACTTGTCAGGGACGGAGGTACTGTTTCTTGAGGTTACAAGAATGAGTGCAGTTGTCAGTGCTTAATGAACTGACTGGAACTTGGGTTTTATATAGTCTACTTCAAACGCTGAAAAGAAAAAAATAAAAGGGCCCCTTGAAAGAAGTTAAGGCTAAAGGAAGAGAAGTGGGAGACTTTACCTGTATAGTTGATCAAACCTCAGTCATGATGACATTACCAACCTGAGTGGGCACGAAAGTGTTGACGCCTAGAGAACACTGGTCTGAGGACTGAGAGGTCAGACTCCAGAGCCAGAATCTGAAGACCCAGGCATTGGTGAGCAATACATCAAGCAGGAAGGAGAGCTTGGGAAACGGAGAGCTTGAATGACCTGACTGACAGAATGAGCAGAGGGCACAGCCACCACTGCTGCCAGCTGCCAGGCGGGAGATGGTCGAGCTGTCTGTGTACTTGGCAACACAGAGGCATCGATAGCCATTGCTGCAGTTGTGGAGTGATAGGAGTAGAGGAGGATGCAGGGACGGCGGAGTTGGAGGAGGCGAGGCCTGAGAAGGCAAGGGAAGACCCCTGGGTCTCAGTCTGGCTTCACCACTTACTGTGCGACTTCTTAGCATGTTCTCATTTTCCTCATGTGTAGTCTCTAAATCTGCATTCTAGGGCTGTCGCCAAGATTAAAATTCATACATATAAAGCGAAAAGAGTAGCACCTGCCACGTAGTAAGTGTATTGAGATCATGCATTTAATTTTTAGGAATTTTGAAATGAGTTGGGGGAGTAGGAGCTAGAGATAAAAGCAAGTCAGTGAAGGTGCTTCTTTTTTCTTTCTTTTGTCCTTCACATAGAAGAGAGGTAGAAAAGATGAAAAGAATAGACTGAAAGTGAAGGAGATTGATGGATTCATCAGTGTCTCGGAAAATTCTCTGGAATGGGTGGGTGAATAAGCATGTGAGCATAGCACGTGACCTTAGGCAAGTCTGGTGATGGCCCCTCTTTAGAGCACAGAGGGAAGAACAGGGAGAAGATGCCTGAGAAGTCACACGAAGTTGAAAGAAGGGTGCTCTGCCTTTCTCAGGGTGATACTGTCTTCTAAGAGAAAAGGCTGTTGAACAGGAACTTAGGAGTACATGCTGCTTGATTTTGAAGTAGTTAGCGTAGAATGGGCGAAGGGCCTGCTGGTGAGTGAAGGATCATTGCTGGGTGCTGAGGGCCAAAGAAGTGTTGAATTTTCTCCAGCAGCTCCCAACAGGAAGAACTAGTCATGGGGAAATGCAGGGCCACAGTGGGAGTGAACTGGGTGAAATCGTGTAGTGACAGGAGTGCAGGAAAGTGGGTGCAGGAAAGAGGAAGAGATAGTCCCAAAGCCCTGGTGTCCACATTGGCTGTGAAAATGAGGGCAGGAGATGACCAGGCTAGAGAGACGGGGTGACACAGGCTGGATGGAAGACCTGGGGTGGTCTGAGTGACTGAGCAGGACAAATGGCGCCCTGGATGTGAGGAAGGCTGAAGTCAGTGGAGTATGGAAGTGTATAGCTTCTGGTAGACATTTGGGGTCTGGTCACATGCCTGAAGCAGAGCTAGAGTAAAAGTCAGTGGAGCTCACAGTTCTTAAATGGTGGTGGTGCTGCAAGATAATCTGCTATACTGTATCAGCTTGCCCAGCTTTCTACAAGATTGAGCCAGCGTGAGAATGTACTTTTCAAGCTGGGCGTGGTGGCGCACACCTATAATCCAAGCCACTGGGAGGCCGAGGCTAGGAATCACTTGAGTCCACAGGTTCAGGATAACCCTAGGCAACATAGTCTCTTAAAACCTAGTCTCTTAAAAAAAAAAAAAAAAGCTTTTCACTCATAACAATTGAAATAGCATCAGATAGTTTGAATACATTTTTCATAGTTAAAATTTCAGAATTTCACTTGTTTTATGTGTATGTAACCTTAATTCAGACTTATCAGAAGCCTCTTTTTTTTTCCCCTCCCTCCTTTTTCTCTGTAGGCCTCTTACTGAGGAAGAAATTGTTGACCTAAGAGAGAGGCATTATGACTCTATTGCTGAAAAACAACGACATCTGGATATGAAAATTCAAAAGGAGGTGGATCGTCTTTTATGTCTCTTAAATATCTTACTGTAAAGTTCCTTCATCAGGGGAAAATTGTTTCCTCACATTTATCATCAAATTGGTGCTAACATTACTAGATTTGATTGCATCAAAACTGGTTTAATTTAGTAGAAATCATGATGCCACCCCCCAAAATGAAGAAAATACACTAAAGTCTTATAGAAACAAGTTAATTCTCAAGTCAGAAGGCTTGAGAATTGCATTAACCATGTACCGGTGTGCTTAAAGCCAACTTAAAATAGTTTGTCTTTCACAAATGGGTCTTTTCAAGGCTTTTGTTAGTCTTGAATTTGTTTTTTCTTAGTAACAAGAGGTAAATACTTCTGATTGTCATAAATATTTTATTTTAATGTACTCAGGCACTTGGCCTGTAATTACAATATTCAACAGTAGATGCTAATGTTAGGCTAAAGAAACATTTTGTTGAAATTTGATCTCTGCATCTGCTTTGACATGCAGTAGATCATCATGAAAGCAGTTTGTATACTGTTGTGAATGGCAGGAAGTAAAATTTGAAAGTAATTTTTGAACAGCTTGCAAGTAATAAAATTCAGGAGACGCCTGCAGCAATGAGACATGAATTTGCTGAAACTCATTCACTTCAACTGACATCAGTCAAGAGCTCTGGTGCTCACGGTCTTGGATGGAGGGCCAGAGCCTTGTCACTAGGCAGGGTGACAAGCATGGGAACAGTTGTTGAGGATGAAGAGTGCTGACTCTTCCAGAGAGAGAAACAGTGTTTATACACATCCAATACTACCACTTCCTGATGCACCTTCTGTAACATGCTGCCATCCTTTGAGTCATTTTGTGAAAGGGGAATTGGAAACAAGGAATCACAAACATTTCGATTCAGTTATCCGCTATATAGAGGTCAATTGTTGTTTTAAATCATATATTTTTTATTTGGTAAATAGAAAACGTTTTCTCTTCAGAGCAGTCAGACAGGTTCTGATTTTTGTTAATCCTTATTGTTTTGTTCATGCACAGTTAGCCTTACAAGAAGAGAAGTTAAGACTAGAAGAAGAAGCTTTACACGCTGAGCAGCGTGAAGCAGCCAGGGCCGCAAAGCAGCGAAAGCTCCTGGAGGTGAGGGGGAGACCCCCGCACACACTAGGGCTGCTCCTCTGCCGTTCTCTGCCGGACCGTCGTCGGGCCTTCTCTTTCCCCCTGAAGTCAAGGGCTCCGTGCTTAACCACAAGTGATCTACTTATGTATTTAGGTGTCTTAAGGGCAGACTAATCGGGTGCTAAGGGTTAGAAATAACATCTGTGCTGGATGTGACACATGTTGCTTAGTTTTACATCAGCAGAAGCTACTTCTTATGTATCTCAAAGCTTGAGTTTTTGAAAATCCAGTAATCCTCTGGAAAGATAAATATATGCTGAGATGAAATAGTGCAAGATTAGCCTTTAAACATGTCCTTGAACTGCTAGAGTTTTTTGTGCTTCCTAGATCCAGTAAAACCCGATGACTTTGCCCAGTGAAGATACTGTGTATTTTTTATCCTTATTCTTGTGTCTTTGGAAGATCAGGAGCTTAGCTATTGAGAAGTCTTTGGCATATTATGAGAGACGGCAGCGAACATCTTACCATGCCATTACTAGAAGATCATTACCATAATGCCAGACAGCTATTAATAATATATTTCAGGAGCCCTGGCTAAGTGTCAGGAACTGTTCTATACAGTTCTATATACGTTTTTACATTGTTTAATACAGCAGTTGTGCAAGAGAGTAATGTTTTTTTGGTCCCCACGTTATAGGTGAGGAAACTGGGGCACAGATATGCTAAGTAGCTTGTTTGAGATCCTGCAGTTAGTCAGTGACAGCATCAGAGTCCAGGTACAGGCCAGTACCCTGCAGCCACACTGTGCCAGCATGAGCTCGTGGCTGAGGTGGGAACCAAAGGTGATAGAGGTTACATATCACGGGACAATCGTCGTGACTCAGAAAAACTGAAACATGTCTGTTGTTGCTCTGTAATTTCCGTGTGACCCATGTCCTTTCTCTAGCTCTGTTTCACTTCCTCTTCCTCCTCTCTCTGTTTTTCCTTTCTTGGTCTTTCAGCAGGGTGGGGGGGTGGTTGGGGGGAGTTCTTAGCAAGTTCTAAATGGTGAGAAAGTCTAAATGTCATCTCATGTTCTACAGAATACTTGTACTAAGAAAGTGTTTTTAGTGGCTATTTAAACAACTTGTTTTACTCTAATAAATTCTCCTTTTAGAGACTAAAAGCATTCCACATGCAGCCTTCGTTTACTTCTGAGTTTCTCCAAGGTGCTCTGAGATGTTCCTGCTCTGACTCACCAAGCCATGGGTGTAGGACCAGCTGTTCATGGGTTGGGCACCCCATTTCTGAGCATAGGCAAATACCGATACATGCACATCCCCCCATGTCCACAGGTGCCCATGAGTTTGGAGGTGAGGGCATTGTCACAGCACCTGTAACTTAGGGTGTCAGGAGCATCCGGCTGCTGTCCCTTGGAACTGCCACTCTGACAGGTTTCCTGAGATGTGTGTTATTATTACTACTTTTGAATCAACTCAGCCAGGCCTTCTAGATCATTTGTTCTGTGCTGCTTATTTCAGAGACATTAGAACTCCATGTAGTGTTTCAATAGTTTCTTTCTTGATTCCCATCCTACTCGTTATTAGATGTTGTTAAAAATATTAAGAACACCAACGCACGTAGCTGTTTTAAAAAATTTTTTTAATTCATTTTATTGATTTGTCACAATTGTGCATTAACTGATTCCTCCTCCTCCCTCCATATTCCCCTCTGTATCCCCCCTTCAGTCACTCCTCCAATTAAAAAAAATTTTTTTAATGATGCTTATATTCTATTTAAGGACTGCACCCTTACACGTTATGAGAATATTTGTAAATAATGGCATATAGAAGTGAACAGTGATGAGTCGAAGGAAAAGGACCTCAATCAAATATTTTTTAGAGACTAGAAAGTAAATCTTTTTGGCATTGCATGAAGATGACTTCAGAGATGTCCTTTTACAACAATGATTTTATATTGCATTATCTTTCCAAAGCAAGAAAGACAGAGAGTTGTGCAGCGGTACCATCCTTCCAACAGTGGAGACTACCAGAGGTAAATAGTGAACATATTTCTTCCTTTTTGTGATTAAAAAATATGTTATTTCCAAGCACAATACAGTTCACCTCTGGATAAATAATGTGTATCTGAATTGAAGTTTGTGTGTTTCAGAAAATGGAATTTCTACTTGAAAGCACTGTAGTCTTGTGTGAATGCTGGGAATATTGACTTTTTTTTTTTTTTTTTTTTTGGGAAAGTGGTCATATTTTATGGAAGGAGCTTGGCCACATTTTACAAAATGGTCACAACTTCTACATAGTGTCGAGAAAGCACCCTGTACCCTGGGTTAGCCTGTCACACCTTGGTTTTTCATGTCTCCCTTAGTCTTTCTCTTTCTGTGCAGTAAAATGTGGCCGTGGTTTTGAAGTAACACGTTTCACTGTCTCATTTCCACCAGCATTCCCTATTTGTACTGATAGCTTTGCTCATGCTTCACAGTATTGTACGTTGGGCTTAGTGGCTAAGCTTTGGAGATTTAACTTCAGTATTAACTGGAATCTTACTACCTTCAGTTTACTGCTGGCTTGGGAAATGAAGACCAGTTTTATGAGACTGGCTCTAATCCTGCAGTGGTGTTGGGTAGTCTGGGCGTGGATGGGCCCTCATGCCCGAGGCATTCCCCACTGAGACATGCACTGGACTGCCTCTGCTCTGCGTCTGTCAAATCGTTGTTTCACTTTTCTTACAGTTCAGGACCAGAAGATGACTTTGAGTCCTGTCTGAGAAACATAAAGTCACAGTATGAAGTTTTCCGAAGTAGTAGTAAGTTTTAAAATATTTTGTGTTCATTTTCAGTTGATTTCTTGCCATATGAAGCAGATTATTGGAGATTCTGTGTCTACAGAATCACTTGCCTTTCCAGGTGATGATGGTCCTTAGACATTCATGAACTAGCCCTACTATATTATCTTTACTATTTTCACTGGAAGTTGAAGCAAAGAAAGTCATAGGCTCTTTCTGTACCTCTGGGGAGGGAGTCAAGCTCTCCTTTTCCCATTTTTACATTGGTCCCACCTCTTTTTCTCCCAGCAATAGAAAGGGAAGGTGGGAGGAAGTAGTACAAAAGTACATTTATTTTACTTCTTAGAAAGATGAGTGATAAAAATGAAAGGTTTCTTCATCTAAGTTTTAGAAGTCAAAACGCCTCCATATCCCCCACATTAGAGATGACCTTTCATTTGTTTTGTTTTGTTTTGTTTTTTTCATTTTTTCCTCCCTCCCCTTGTAATTGCCTATTGAAAATATTACCTTGAAGAGTTCATTGTATTTGAAAAGTTGATTGTGCTGGCAAAAAACTAGAGACAAAATTCTTCATACTAATCCTCACAGAAACTTGCCAATGTAATGAGTGAAAGAACTGTTTCTTGTGATAACAAAGAGAATAATAGTGTTTGAAGAGAAACAGTTAACCTCAGAACAAATGCTTGCAGGGAGAGACTAAGGGTGACCACGTTTAATTGAATTCTGTGTGTATTTTAGGACTCTCATCAGACGCCACAGTTTTGACGCCAAATACAGAAAGCAGCTGTGATTTAATGACCAAAACTAAGTCAACAAGTGGGAACGATGACAGCACGTCCTTAGATCTAGAGTGGGAGGATGAAGAAGGTATTTATATTCACAATTTTACCTGAAAAATACTTTAATATTTTTGTTAATTTATAGAAATCTACATGATATTTCTTTTTCTTTCTTTTTTTTTTGAGACTAGGTCTTGCTATTTTTGCCTGTGGAACCACAGGCTCACGTTGCCTGGGGTACCACAGATTCAAGCAATCCCCAGCCTCAGCTTCCCAGGCAGCTGGGATTACAGGCGCATGTCACCACGCCCAGCTATATTTTTTGGAACTAGGTCTCGCTACGTGCCCCCAGTGGGACTCGAACCACAATCCCTGGCCCCGGCCATGGCATCCTCGGCTGCTGCTTACAGGCATGCGCCACCATGCCCGGCCCACATGGTATTTCATTTAAACTGAATGTAGAACCTTGAAAAGTCAACATGAAAATGTCTTAGACTCTTATTGTCATAGTGATAGCATTTGTTGACAGTTTAGAAAGTTGCTTAGTTTTTAGTTAAGATAATAAAAATAGATATTAACGTCATTTTAAGCTTGTTCATGAAATCACTCAGTAAGAACAGTTCCTGCCCCCTTGTGGGCAAGCTGAAGCAAAACTTAGTTAGCTTTCGATTCATTATAAATGAACAGCTTGATAGGGTTTTTTCATAGCACAAAAGCTGTAAAGTCGACAGGCGTTTGAGTTGAGTTCTAGTCGGTATATCTTCCTAACTGTCGTACTTTAGGCTAATCATGTGATCTGAGACAGTTTCTTCATCATAAAAAAGAAATAAACCTACTTGAGAGGATGATAATTAACAGTATACTCAGGATCCAGAGGTGTCTGGCACATGATAGGCAGTTAATATTTTAACACACGCATGTTGTGAGGATTAAACAAAAATTTATACAAAACACCCCAGTAGACAGTGTAGCACATAGTGAGCCTCGAACTTGGAGCTCAAACTTTTTAAAAATTTTTATTTTTTAATTGCAATAACATTTATAGTACAATGTAAAAGACTTTTTTTTACATTGCAGATTTACAAAACTGTAGATTTAAGAGTAGCAATTCACACCTCTTCACATTGGTGATGACACCAATAATCCTCCTCCACCATCTGTGGGACCCTCTCTCTCCTAAAGTCCCCCCTCCCCAAACCCTACCTCCAGTAGCCTCAATTCTGCAGTCATAGTTGTAGGGGTTGTTTAGGTTCAGTTTTGTTACCTTTGTTTTCTTTCTTTAGATTCCAGATATGCATGAAATCACCCAGTATTTGTCCAATTCCTTTTGACTTTAAAATGTGAATATGTATAGGCCATTTCACTGAAAAAGTGCTAGAATTTGTTTTCAGTTTAAGATTAGGTCATCCAAAGAGAAAGAACCAATTGCAGAACATGGGGTTTTGAATAAATAATGTGTTAAATAATTCTTAAAACCTTGAGATAGAGGAGACCTTGGCTTCTAGTCAAGCTATATATATATATATATATATATATATATATATATATATATATTTTTTTTTTTTTTTAACTAATAAACAAATATGCAGGTGACTTGAATAACGTTACCGAAGACTGCACCCACTTGACTGACATCTTCCCCTGGGCTAACCCGTGTTTCTCTAGTACTGTACATACATCCTTGTGTGTCTGGGCCCAGTTAGAAGCTTTTAAATGCAATTTGTTCAATTTGATCTGAGGCCTTTCAGGCCTTTAGTCCTGATTCTGTTGTCCACACTGTCTGCCACTCAGATTAGCAGATGACGAGACTGGCATGACTTGCGAGGTCGTGATTCAAGATGAACTAGGCTAGGTGGAGGCCAGAACCCACAAGAAAAACCTGCTTGTAGGTTCATGGAGAGTCTGAATTCCTTTCAGCAAAGTGCTCTTCAGCCAAACACAAATGTAAACATTGTCTGTGCATCTAGCTCACTCTCACCTTGTCTGTGGCTACAGCTTGCCTCACTGGGTGGAATCTGGTTTCTTGTGAGGAACAGACTACAATGATACAGATGCAAACCTCCTTTTATTACTGTAGCATCTGATTTGTTAAGATCAGAAAACAAATTGTTGAATGCACCTAGGTGTAGTGGCTTATATTCCTTAAGTCCTCAGTTTTGCTTCTCTTACCATGTGGGGCCTAGGCTTACACATTCAAATTTCTTTTCAGTCCTCCCTCTCTTTATTCTGCCAAGAAAATGACACTCTATTCTTCTACAATTTCTGACATTTTCCAACAAGGAATCCCCAATGAAAATGTTACATATTAATTATTAGTGCCATCTGTACAGAACTCCAGCAGTGTCTTACAGTATGATGTGCTGCCATTTCATGAATGTTGTTTACCTTTATTAATTTAAATAATGGATGCTCTTCTAGAGGTTGAAATGTTCAAGAAATGAATGAAAATTAAGTATAATGAACCAATTAAAGTGGTTATATATTATTCACTTTGCTGGCCAATTTCTATCTGTTTATTTAAAAATAGATCTGGAACAGTGCTCGAAATGTCTCTCCTCTGTTGTGGTGGTGGCTGAGAGCAAACTTTGGAGCCAGACTGAATAGACTTAGATCCTTGCTTCATCTCTTCTTTTAGCGTGTCACCCTGGACAGATCACCCCCTCCTGCCCCAGTTTCCTCCTGTGTAAAAGGGATTCATGGCAGTGCTGAGTATGTGCATGGTTGTTGAGGGATGTCAGTGTATGTTAAGTACAGACAGTATTAACCGGACCTAGGAAGTGCTAGAAAAGTGTATGTTGTTATCATTAGACCATTTCTCTTAGAACTGAGCCTGTCACCGGGTTAAGAAGGACTTATGCTGATTTGGTCATGCAAGACTTACTAGCAAGTGCAGTCTTCCATCCTTTCTGCTCATGGATCTTCAGAAATGTCACCTCCTTCCATCATCAGTGTTGCACTAAAACTTTCTTTGGGTGTGGTGATGTTTTTATCTAGGTATACTAGGATTATACCCAAAAAATGATCTCTATTTGTTAAACTGTACCGTGTTTTAATGTAGCTTTTTAATGCTCACTGAGACTTCTAACAACTCTGCCTAAATAATAGGAATGAATCGAATGCTTCCAATGCGAGAACGTTCCAAAACTGAGGAAGACATTCTTCGGGCAGCACTTAAGTATAGCAGCAGGAAGACGGGAAGCAATCCTACGTCAGCATCTGATGATTCCAACGGGCTAGAATGGGAGAATGATTTTGTCAGTGCCGAGATGGATGACAATGGCAATTCTGAGTATTCTGGATTTGTGAATCCTGTATTAGAACTGTCTGATGCTGGCACAAAGCAGTCTGACGCAGATCCACAGAAACGATAGGATAAAATCGAGTGACCCTGCTTAGCGGTTATGACCAAATGTTAAAAAACCAACTAGAATGTATAAATGGTTGGGCTGAACCTTTGTGTAGGAGGGAGGGAGGAAACCATGTTGTAAGTGCTTTTCAAAAAGGAATGGGAATGGAAGGGTATATCTGAATGGCTTCAGAATTAAGTGCAATTTCATCATCTGCCTTCTGTTTTTCGAAAACACTTTAATGATCCTGTCATGTTGTCAGTTAAATTTAATTTAATTCTTTATAGCATCCCTGTTTGTTTGTAGTATTTCCTTTTTTAGGCATTTTATTAATTTCACTTCAAATGCTTTCTTAAGCCTATTGCCGTAGCTAACTGTGAAAATATTAAGACATTTTTGGTTAATTCTCAGCAGGTGTGGAGCATTCAGAGGGACTGTGATGAATATTCAGAATAATGTTCCCATTTTCCAGCACGGTTTCTGTGACTTATTTAAGTTCTATTATCTAGTAGTAAGCACAATTAATTTGAGTAGAGGATTCACAAAATGCTGTTACCAGTTTCTTTCTAGACATGTTGCATAGCCTAGTATAATAATATCAGTTCAGTCTGAACAAAGGGTATGCTATGAAAAAAATATGCTGTAAGTGTGGAAACTTAAGTTGGTAATCAAAAGTAATATTTAAGAATATATATATATATATATACGTAGGTTTTTCACTTTTGACTTTAATTGCTATATTCAATTTCTAGATGTATTCTTTAATTCCGTATTTCCAATAAATGGACTTAGAAAGACTCTACACAGATCATACTCTCTGTGCATGATTATTAAGAAAGGAAAACTTGAAAAGGTTTAATACGGGTATTTCAAAGTAAACAAGTCCTTTCTGCTTTGAAAGGATCCATTGATTTTATTAAGCTTTCCTTTGCCTTGTAATACAAGGTGCTTCAATGGGATGAAACTGAGTCTGTCAATATAGATAAATACATTTTGTGATATACAGTTAACCTAATTTTCTCTCAAGTTTATGTGTGTCAATTTAAAAAGCCGAGGACATAAGACACTCCCTAACTGCTTGTCTTGATTTTGCTGAGGATCAAATATGATTTTGGTATGCACACTTTTTCAGTTTTCCCTTTAGAGGTTTTGTTTTTTTTTCTTGCAACAATGACAGTGCATGTTCTCAAAAATATAGAAAGGTCCAGCTATAAATAGTAACTTCGAGTTCTTGCTGTAGTTAAAAACCTTGTGGCCCTTTCCAATATTTGAACTGCTAGGCAATGACATAAGTTTTTTTCCTTTTTTATCTCATAGAAATGAAAATATGACACTTCAAATGTGTAAATATATTCGGTCATGCTATTTATGTCTATCTGAACATAATTTTACCTGGTAGCTGTGTCACTGGAAATATTTTCAAGGCAATCTATATTCACACTGCCTGTGTTATGCTTTTTAAAGTTTGTATACATCAGATGTATATTTTTGGTTTGGCATTAGCTACTATTGTAATTTTTCTTGGCATTTTGTTCATAAAGAATTTTTTGAAGGAATGGTAACTTCTCAAGGATTGTGAATAAACACATTTTTACATTTAAAAACAGTGACTTCTTACTATTTATTGCCTAAACATGCAACAGTTCTGACCTTGGCCATCCTAATTTTTATTAAGTCTGCTCTGAAGACAGGGCAGTAGTAAACTAGTAAAGCAGGTGGAACTAAACTTGAAAACAATTGTAATGTAAATGTCAGCCAACACTTTGGGTTCAATAACCCTGATACCTGAATTCCTTCACATTTAAACTCTAACTTAGTCACTCATTCCTCAGTGTCGGGAAGTAGCTATCAGGTAGCAAAATCTTCCACAACGGCCAAATGTGACAGGGCACACGCATGGAAGTGTATTCACTGTACTCCTGAGTCCTTACCTTGAGACTGCTGAAAGTGAGTGACAAGTTGGTGACTAACTCGTAAACTTGCTTCAGACAGGAAGCTATAATCCTATAAAGAAAAGTGTCACAACTGACAGTTGTGAGAGAGACAGATGTCTTGGGTCAGGGGAATGGACTTATTTTCTATTTCTGCTGTAACATATTTCTTACAGTTGAGTGGTTTACAGCAATACAAATTTATCAAGTTCTGTGATACAAGTACTAGGCAGACCTCAATGAATTCAGTATCCATACGGCTGCATTCCTGCCTAGAGGTTTTCCAGCTTCCAGAGCCCCCCCCCCATCCTGGGCTCACGACCTACCCTCTTCAGAGGTACTGGCCACGGGTGGAGGCCACATCCAGTCTGCCTCCTTTCCACTTCTGAGGACTACCATGATTCACTGGGTCACTGAGATAGTCCAAGGTAATCTCCATCTGAGGGCCAACCAATCAGCCACCTTATTTTCATTCTGTAACTCTCTCCTCTGCCTCCTCACAGTAGTGACAGGTTCTGGAGATAAGAACATGGTCATCTTTAGGTCGACCATTACTATACCACAGGAGGAAGCAGTGGGGAAAGTGGATCTAGGAAGTGGGATGATCCGTGCAGCCATGTTTATAGGCATAAACATTCTGTCCTGGAGAGTCCTAGAGCTAGGAAAGTGTGGTCCTCAAAAGTGGAAAAGATGGTGTCATATGTTGGTGTCAGGAGGGACTGATGACCTGAGTCAAAAAGAAAGGTGTAGCAATCTCTTAATAAGAGGTAGCAGAATTTACAAAAGATACTTCAGAATGGTTGTTACAAGAAATTTTATTTTCAAAAAATGCACTTAATGCAGGCAATGACATTTACCTAAAAATCTGTACATGCATCCTCATTTCTCTTGATAAGGTTAGAATTGAACAGAACTGGTTACTATTATTATTTAACACTAATTACTTGGTGGAAATGAGCTGAATGTAAATCTTAAAGGCAACTATTTTGAAGATAAAGTCTGTCTTATAAATAAGCATTTGTTTTTAATATATAATTAGACAATACAGTCTAAGAACAGGTCTTTGCTTCAAAAATTGTTTAAAAGAAAATGGGTAAGAGAATTAAACTTTGACTTTATTATTTACCTGGATGCTATTAAAAATGTGAATTCATAGAATTAAAATTTGTAACAAAATTAAGCTTATTTGGTTTTTATAAAAAAGGAAAAATAACTTTAAGCTCAAAACTGTATCTTTAAAATATGGGTTTTAAAGGCTGGATATATACAAGGAGAACTGTGTTCTTGGTAATAAACAGGCTATAATTCTCTAGAGAGAAACCACAGAAAACCAGGGTACTACTTCTCAGGTAAATCTTCCCATATTAGGACCACAATGATGCACATACCAAAATGCTATACCTGGGGCCAGAACTCTAGTATTACAGGCTTCAGAGCTACAGACACCACTGCCAGTGCCTGTGGCATTGACCCTGGAAACACTTGGCGGTTGTGAAATGATATGACCGGATCAGAGATGGTTCCTGCTGCAAACAGGACCAAAACGAAGCATGAAAAGAAAATGGCATTTTGAGAACATTTCCATTACTACAAGGATATTTTCTGTGCATTAACCCTCACAAATGTACATAAAAAAAGCTTTTCACACAGCTACACATGCAACAGGCAACTAAGTTGATGGCCAACAGCAACAGCGTTGACAGACTGCACAATGACAATGTCAGATCCACACCTGACAACACAACCAATACTAAGAATCTGAACAGGAGCAGTATCTGTAAAATGTCTTCAGAGAACTTCATCCTTCATCATTCTCTGAGTCCTCTGGGCTCACAATTCATTCTCATCTATTTCTGTGGGACAAGAGTTTAGAGTGGAACAGGATGAACAACTGCCGTACTCAGGCACGGGCATCTGGAGCGGCCGGTTGTTTTCTTGCGAGAGTGACCTGGGTGACAGAATAAACTGAGTCTCGAAAAATTCCAACGACTCCCCATCCTCCTTCTCTATCAGGAACTGGTAGTCGCCAAACCTGACCATGCACCTGTACGGCAGGTCCATCTTATTGAGGTAGCCCAGCTCCTTGTTGTCCACCATCAGACTGGTCTTCTTGCTCATGTTTTTGATCTCAAAAGAGAGAACGGAGCTATCAAACTTCTTAAAAAGCTGCAGCGAAAACTGAACTCGGGAAACCTGCTTGTCCTGAAAGGTGTAACGACAGATGTTGGAATTTCGGCCAAATTTCACCACTTCACTGGAGGGGAGTTTCTCTCGGTTACAAAACCTAATTGACTGGAATATTCCACTCTGCTGCTGGCCAGGGTGGTAAACTGTCATCTGAAGACAAGTCATGGTCTCTTCTGTGTCAGCGTCTTCGAAATAGGACATGATGTGCTCCTGCCAGGGACCCGCCTGTAACAACCAAATCCACATGTCATTTCACCCCCACACGTCAGCCGAAAGCCTCCACACTCACTTCTCAGAACCTTCTGAGGTAATTGGTTTAGATGTAGAGCACTACATAAACAACACTTTGCAGCAAGCAGCAGACACGTGAAATCCGCAGTCAAGCCCTGTGAGACTAGTTACCTCTCCTAGCTGTCTTTCACTTACAGTTTGACTCTAAGATCATACCTGTAATATGGACAGTAGTGAGGAAAGACTGTTGATAAAGTGACTTGGAGGGGAGCATAAAGAAATCAGTTTCTCACTTAAGTGACGAGCCAGGTGTGGTGGTGCATGCCTGTAGTCCAAGCGCTGGGAGGCAAGAGGCCAGGATCACTTGAGTTCACGGGTTTGAGACTATCCTGGGCCACATAGTGAGACCTGGTCTCAAAAAAGCAGCCAGGTGCGGTGGCAGGTGCCTATAATCCCAGCTACCTGGGAGGCTGAGGGTGGGGACCACTTGAGTCCGCGGGATTGGGACTAACCGGGGCAACATAGCGAGACCTAGTCTCAGAAAAAAGGTGACTTGGCGCCAGAGATGACAGCTGTACTTTAAAAAAGAAGAATAAAGAGTCCATGTGGTTGAGCAAATTGAATGCCCTCCGAGAATATATACTCACCAAAAAAAGTACCCTTTATTAGCTATATCATAATTAGATCTATCATGAATTGGGAAACCTGATTAAAGAAGTATAAAAGCAAATAAACGCAGCTTTTTACTCTTTACACCCTCACTTAGGTTGCGAGTAGACAGTTTTAAATAGTAAATGCTTTTCATAATTGTTTTATAATTTTTAAGTTAGATGATGACATGTTTCAGAAAACTCCATGAGACAGTTCTAAATATAGTCTGTACTGTGAGAATTGTGTATTTGGTTCCTGATGACTGAACAAACAGTCATTCACTACTAACAGCCGCAGTCTAACTGCTGTCAACCACATCCCTCCACAGCCCGTGGCCCCGCGGTGCCCTCCCAGCTGCACTCTGCGTGAGAGAATTTGCGGCTAGTTTTTCACAGGTTATTCTGACACAGAACTGCCTTTTAAGAACTCACTTATGGCAAAAGAACTACCTGCATCGAACTTGAAAACTCAAAAAAAAAGACCAAAAAAAAATCATCTTCCTCTTCTGTGTCCTCTCAGAGAATCCACCCCTGAACAGTTTCTCTCCTCACAGAAAATCTCTTCACACAGGGAGCGTCACTGAGGGCGCTCACAGACACATGTCTGTCTCTGCGGAGAAAAATCTTCTGATCCAACGAGCAGTGTACTATGTTTAGTGCTGTCGCTTACACTTTTCAGGAATAATAATTCATAGTAACACAAATGGGCCACTTCCCCTCCCATCCCCAGTATCTACATCTATCAATACACCTCTTTCCTGAACAACCACAGAGAACAGTGTGGGGTGAATTACATCAATAGATAAGGTGCTGCTGGGTGCAGTGTGGTTTCTCAAATGTGAATTTGGGGACTAATATTACAAAAGGGGGGGTCAATAGTACTCACAGGGACAATGATATCAAGATAGAGGTGTTTGTAGTTTGTTTCTCACTTGCCATCTACATTAGCTTCCGTTTCAAAATTATGCTGGTTGAAAAATGCTTGCTTTTCCTTTTTACACCTGTTGCTGTTTACCCATAGTATTGAATCCTTCCTTTCCTAACTTGGGCTGCTAAAAATGAACCTCTCATTTACCCAATTATTCAATGACATCGCCAAGAGAAGTTTCTTTTTTGATCTGGAATTTATCTTAAAATGGAACTTTGACTTTGTAGTAGATTTGTCCCATCATCTTGCATTACCCAGGAAGATAAGAGATGTCCAACCATACTCAGAAAAAGCGAAAGGGGCCCAAAATCTGAGCCGAAAGTGGTAAAAATGAGTAAGCACTGAAGGCTGCCAGTGTGGATCACAGTGGGTACAGCTAGTTAATCCATCCAACACTGTGATCTGAAGACAGTTTGATTATGGTAATAGAGACTCACATAGTCAAGGCACAGACAGCGTGACAAAGAATAATTATACCGGACCATGAGCTGATGCAATTGCTGGTTGATGAGATTCAACTGTTGAGGTAAAGATGGGGGTGGGGGCTGGGTACCTCTGGTTGGAGTCTTGGGATGGTGGGGGTGGGAATTAGAGGCTCTGCCTTTTAGACCTAACCCTAGACCCCTAGTCCTAGTTGGGTTGGAGGTGGGTGCTGAAGTCTCCCCTCCCCCCACCATGGTTTGGGCTCCTGGGGAGGGCCCCTAGCACATCCCCACCAAAACCTGAGCTGCAGGTGTGGGTAGGGGCAGGATGAGTCCTGTACCACCGGGGTCTTGGGGTCTAGAGGTCGTGGGCTGGGGAAGCCGGCTTCTCCATGTGGGCCAGGGATGGGGGCTGGGCACCTCTGCCTGACTGGGTTGGAGGGGTTCCTTCTGGTTTACTCCCACCCACTTCAGTCAGGCCTGCACTAGGAAGGAGAGAACCAGCACTCCAGCTGCAGACATACAAGACAGGAGAAAACAAGTAATAGCCCTGGACACACTCCCTCCCTGGGCAGGCCCACACAAAGCAGTCAGAACCACAAGAGACCAGACTGAGACTAAATGTAGTGACGATGGGTCACAGACCCACCTACGACGTCTCCAGGAGCTGGGGAACCAAAACCCTGACCCAGAGCTGTGTGCAGTGTGAACGAGTCTCCCTCCTTTTCCAATGTGGGAGGAAAGCCACAGAGATGTGGCTGCAGCCCCGTGACAGAACCATAAGCCACGAGAGGAGAGGACCTTGGTCAACCAATTGCTGAGGTCTGTCTCCATCAGGGAACTTCTCCACAGCCAGTGGCTGGGTGTTGGGTTCCAAACACCAGACGCCAGAACTCTACAGCTCAAATGCAGCACCATGGGACATACATCGGGATGGAGGCGGCAGCCAGCATGAATGAGGAGGCCTGAAAACCAGTGACCACACAGGTCTGGAGAAAAGGAGAACACCTCCTTCACCATAGGAAGCACCAGAACCAAAGAGCCTGAAGAACCACATCACGCACCTGCCCTACAAGAGGTTCCTGACGTGCTTGACCTGGCTACCCGCCTCAGTCACCCCTGGAGATCCGGGCAGCCTGGTCTGCTGCATTCCAGGAGCGCAAGGCCTCCCCCAGGAAAAGGACATCTGTCCAGAGAAGAAAGAGACCAGTGGGCCAAGTGTTGGCCAACGACTTGAAGGAGGAGTTGCAGTAACCACAGTGGGGAAGAGAGGGAAGGGGGAAGGGGGAGCTGGTATAGGGGTGCATCATTGAGGGGAAGGCCATGCCTAAGGGGAACAATAGCTACAAATATGACTGGTGTATGATAATAAGAAAATGTTTAAAAAGAACCTACAGACTGAGAGTAAGACTCTGTGACCTGAGCCTTCTCTCTAGGACACACTGCTGTCACTCCTGGGCTAAGGACGATGACAGTCCCCAAAGGAGAAGTGGATAAAAAGCACGGTGTATTCTAGATCTAGTTTTTGGTGACAAAATATTCCTTCTCTGTTCTTCACCTAAGTTATTGGCTCAGAATTCAGCCTTTTGAGAAAACCCACCAACAAGAAAAGCTGGTCAACAACAGGACCTCTGCATATGCCGTACCAGGGTTGGCAGCGTCCACTACAAGGGGATGTTGCATGCTGGGTAATGAGTTCTCTGTGGAAGTCAGTCCTCAGCCATCTCTCCATGAGGCAGGCAGTGTTACTATCAGGTATGCTGGCCCTTCCCACAGGCCTATCCCTACCGCGTCTACCCTTAAGAAAAATGAGTCCATGTCTTTTCATTCCATGTCAATGGAATGTGAGTGGAAGAGACAGTGGGGCTGATCACCAAGTTGAAGGTTTTTTTTTTTTGAGACTAGGTCTCACTATTTTTGCCCATGGAACCGCAGGCTCACGTTGCCCGGGGTACCACGGACTCAAGCAATCCCCAGCCTCAGCTTCCCAGGTAGCTGGGATTACAGGCGCGCACCACCACGCCCAGCTATTTTTTGGGACTAGGTCTCGCTGTGTTGCCCCGAGCGGGACTCAAACCACAACCCCTAGCTGCAGCCGCTTCATAGGCCGAAGGTTACAGGTACAAGCTACTATGCCCAGCTCCAAGCTGAAGTTTTAAAAGCCATTGTGTGGTTCCACCTTTCTGCTTTCCCTCCACCCTATGGGTGGTCCCTAAAAGTGGCTCAGTCTGGGTCCCGGAAAGAAGGGCCAAAGACAGAGACATAAAGGTAGGGTAGGAAACCAGAGTTCTTGCATGGCTTTTCTCCCAGCGCCGCAGAGGAAGCCGAGCTGAAGGATCACCTGTCTGACAACTTAATAGCCGCCACTGCCTAGATCCCTGTCCTGTGTCAGGTGTGTCAGTCCCTTACATTCACCATCTTATGTAACCTTCCAGATAACCCATTTGAATCACAGCTTCAGAAGGGGGAGTCGAGCTTCAGGATTTAGCTAAGGAGCTAGGGTCCCAAAGCCAATGTCAAATGAAGGATTTAAAGAAATGCAGCTACTTCCTGCGACCAGTTACTATGCAGCTACCCTCTACAGAAGGGGTGCAGAGTGATGTGTGCAGGAACCAGCTAGGTACTGACAAGGCCTCTGGTGTTAGAATGAGAATCTCCCCCCCACCCCCCAGAGGAAGTGGCTCTGAGGATTAGGAGGCCATCTGCACAGTGGTCTTCGAGCCTGGCATCAGGATGTCAGCATCCACCTATCATCTCCTGGTAGTTCTGGTCAGGGTGTTAGCATTCACCTATGACCTCCTGGTAGTTCTGGAGAGCTGTTCGAGGAGCTCCAAAGTTGAGTAATTCAAGGTCTCTGAGCTCAATGAACTTAGGAACTAGCCTTTTCACTATCTCTAGGGCAGCAAGTTCCCGCTGTAAAGTGGCTGAAATTCTGACCCAGAGTGGTAAGTAGAAAAATAGAAGACAGAAACGAACCAAAAACTTTAAAATGGTTCAAAACTTTAAAATGTTTTAAAACAGTTTAAATGGTTAAAACTTTAAAATGTTTTAAAAACAAAAGCACTGCTGTGGAGGTGATCAGAAGCAGCTTTGTTCGGATCTGACAAATTATCAAAAAAACCAAAACACAGAAAACTGAAGATCAAGGCATTTATACAGTTAATAGCAGTGACCTCTGGAGAAGGAAACCTGTCCTCAGGGATTAACAGGCAACTTCTGACAGCATGCTGTCTCTTGGGCATTTTACACCACAGGCACCTAATATCCAATCAAACTATTCACAAAGATTTTCTTGACATTCCCAAAGCATCTGATATTTATGGGATTAAGTAGAGCTGGAGATGAGCTAAGGATCACTGAAAGTGGTCAATCAAGTATGATAGCTGACAGGGACACATTCAGGGCAGCAAAGTTATGGACAACATCTGCCATGGAGAAGTCGCGTGACACCATAATGACCTCTGAGAAGCAGCTGTCTGTGTAACAGAATGGTGATCGACAGATGAATAAACATAGTGAGGAAAATCAGTTCTGCGATCAGAAAGTTTAGCACAGAGAGCATAACAAAAGGCACCCACACTGTGTTTCTGAGTGACAGAGGAATTAGCCTCTTCTGCATGGGCATCTCAGAGCTGGGAAGGGAAAGGTTAGATGCAAATAAATGGTAGCTAAGAGCCCCTTCAAGGGATGACATGTGGAGATATTATGAGCAAAATCACCCTCCCCACCCCTCACACACTCCCATTCTTCTCAGTGGCCCCCAGCCCTGCTCACACCCCCAGCCCTCACACACACCCATTCTTCTCTTCTCAACACACATCAGCTACCCCTCCCTAGATCTTGGAAAGCCAGTCAAGAGACACTATGTTTTGCCTTGCAAAGGGAGTTTGGCTTTCAACTGCTACCAACCAAAGAAAGATATATCTGCGCCTACAGAAGCCAGGTGTCTAAGCAGTTTAACGGAAAGTTGGCACCCATGGGTGGCCATGCATACCTACAGGGTTTCCTAGGCTTTCACTCTGCTTTTGAAAGCAAGGTCGCCTGTAATAATGGAGTTTGTTCTAGATGGCCTGCTAAGGCCTGAACTTGTTACTCTAATTCCAGGCCCTGCCATCCTATTGATGATCTTTGAGAAAGAATCTTTGTTTCCCTGCAAGCACAAAGTTTGCTTTAAAAAAAAAAAAAAAAAAATCACAGGCTTTTCTCCCTGACAAACCCCAAACTCCGAGGGGAAAGAAGGGAAGAGAAATTTATCAATGCAGCAAAAGTCACAGTCATCTTCCCACCCCAGGGTCATCAGGGCTCAGCTGAGCTCTGAGGACATCCGCACCAGCACAAACAAGCAAAATCAATACTTACTAAATAACAGGTTTTGCAAAGCGGTGGAAGTTCCAAAACAGCTGGAGGAGAACCAGGAGAGCACAGATTCTCTTGGAGAAGGTGTTCTTTTCCTCCCACTGTCCAGACTGGGTTGCACCCAGTCAAACTTCACTCCTCTTTGGGTGCAGATATCCGCTCAGGGGTCACTGCAAGGATTCTGGTTTCCGGAAGATTGGGGAAATTCCTCTTTTCAATCAAATTCCTCCTTTCAATCTGGGGAAAGTCCCAGAAAGCAGCGGATTACTACAATTTCCTAAGGAACCCAGGGTGAAGCAAGCGGAACTCGGCAGGGGGTATCGGGAGGGGCTTCCCGTGCAACCTGGGGCCCTCTCCTGCCCAAGGGGGCTATTCGGGTTTACTTGAAAGGTATAAACCTTGCAAACTGAAAACGCCAAAGAAAACACTCCAACCCCACCCCGCAGTTTCCAGTATCTCCTTTCAGTGCTGCGCCCGCCCCCCAGATATTACTACTCTGGAGTTTTTACAAAAGGGGGGCCCCGAGGTGTGTAAATACTGGGGCGCCGCTGTGCCCGAAGCTGCGGGCGCACCAGGGATGACGTTCTGCACCCCGACAGACTGCCCCCACAGACTCTCCCCTCTTGGGGAGAGAGACAGAAAAGCCACCTCCCCTTCACCCCCAGGTCTCGGCCGGGCAGGTATACCTCGGGCCCGGCGCCCGCGAACTTCCCCGAGCGGCCTCGTCCTCCCGGCTGCGCGCCCGGCTCGTGGTGGCGACTCCGGCCGCCGGCCGGTCCCCGCGCCGTCCGCCTCCTCGGCTGACGCGGGCGGCGGCGGCGCTGGGGCGGCAGCGGGGAGGCGACGCGCGGGGGGCGCAGGCGGGAGGGCCGGGGCGCAGCGGCCGCGGGGCCCGTCCTGAGCGCGCGCGACCTCCGCTCCCGCCAGGCGCGCCCCCACCGCGCGGCTTTATAGCGCGCGGCGTCCGCCGAGGCGCCCCGACTCCGCCCGGCCCGTCCCTCCCCGCCCGGAGCCCGCCCCTCCCTCCCCGCC
>PVHY01016505.1:0-33605 GCA_004024945.1 Uropsilus gracilis
GAAAGAAAGAAAGAAAGAAAGAAAGAAAGAAAGAAAGAAAGAAAGAAAGAAAGAAAGAAAGAAAGAAAGAAAGAAAGAGAAATCAAATGGGAGGAACTGTACATTCTTGGGGTTCACCCTGGAGATACTGACTTTTCAGAGTGGGTCCCCAATCTGTGTCACCATGAATAACAAAATACCCCTACCACTGCACCCCAATGGTGCTATACCCTGTGAGACCTGGGAATGCCTACACTGGCAGACTCCATGCAGTCCCTTTCTGCAGCCTGATTCCCGAATCCCCAAGAAACTTTTGGGTGCTACTGCCTGCTGTCTAAGCTGCCACATCCTTCAGGCAGCTACTTCATGAACGACTTTGACATTCTCTGAGGAGCATATAAAGCCGTCGTGAAGTTCTACAAAACTCTGGAGATGGGACTCACTCATCTGTGACTTGTCACAATCAGAGTCCTATGAATGAAAAGGCTGCTTTCTGGGGTTTCCACTGAGTCCTATCCCAGACAAGAAAGCAGCTGTGCCCAGCTTTTTTATGGAACGCCTTGTATAGGTAACTGGTGTACATTTTTCTTTACAATGATAAGCTGAGTTTAGAGCTGCTTTATAGAATTAAGCATAATTACTACTAGCAGGAAATTATTTTATTTATCATATACATACTACCAAAGTTATGCCAACACTGTCATTTCAAAAAAGTGGCATTAAATGCAATGACATGAGAATCCGTTCACAAAAATGTAGACTGTTTTGCTAGGGACTTATGGCTAATGAGAGGCTGATTAGAAATTTGAGCTAAAGTTCAAAAGATAAGAAAAACAATTCCTCATAGTAGAGTTACCGATGTGGTATCTGACTTCTCCTGTTTTGTCATTCTTCATATTCTGTCATTCGTCCTATATTTAAAAGTGTACCAAGTGTACATCTTTGATATGGGGCAGGGGGAGATGGGTAGTAAATATTACTAGCAGCAAAGCTGTTCAATAAATAATATTTTGCTTTCCCCCAAGACATGTAAGACCTTCCTTTTCCAGAGACAGTCACTAACAATGACACCCTGCAGGGACATTTGATGCATATGAGTGTCTGTTTCTTCCTGTATGTGTGTGTGTGTGTGTGTGTGTGTGTGTGTGTGTGTAGGGGTGCATGTAAACCCTGGTGAAGCAGAAAGTTCTAACCTCAAGCTGCAGGCATTTGAATCCTTGCTCAGTCACTAACTCCAACAACAGCAAGTTCAGCTCATCTCGGTGGTGAAAAAAGGGATGATAGAACCAACCACACATGATGGTTTGAGGATTAAATGAGTCAATGCATATAAAGTGCTTGGAGCGGAACCTAGCATTTCCCAAGCACTTACAATGTAGCTGTTTTTGTGATTGAAGAGGAGTCTGTCCAAGACTCATAAATAGGAGAACACCTCAGCTCGCCTTACTTCACATGTCAGCAACTGCAAACCCGCCTCCCTTCTTCTCAGCGGCTTGGTGCCCATGGCAGTGACAGGTCTGTGTTCTGCCATGAGAGACACCTGCTCCCTCACCCAGAGCTGGCTTACACCAACTCTTTCTGCTCATGCGCACATGTGCCTGAGTATCCAGAGGGTCACATTTCTAAAAATTACTGGGTATGACACCCACCGTTCTGAGCAACATCAAATAGGGTTGCAGACAAGGCAGAAGGCAAAATACAGCTTTCAAGCTACTGTCTGGGGCAGAGGAAAAGGATGGTAAGACCTGACATTGTAACCTTCCTCCTGTGAACAAAGAAATCAGTGAAGAGACAGCATGTTGACCATCCAAGCAGAACTGAAAGAAAGGGGTATGGGAAACATTGCAGAAGCTATTGGGAGTCCAGATGATGGAAAATGGAAGACTCACTGTTTCCCTCGATGGTCCCTGGCAGGGCAGCCAGGGTGACTTATTCAATGTATGTCAAATCATGAATCTCGGTGTCTTAAATCATCCCAATGGCTCCCTGCTTTATTCAAAAAAAAAAGTCAAGTCCTGACAGCTCTCCTGCCCAAGACGGTCTACCTGTGACTACACGGGGCCTCTCTTTCCCCCCTTCTCCTTTTCCTAATAAAACTTTCCTTTAAAAATGTAAAAAAGCACAGGCTGGGCACGGTGGCTCGTGCTTGTAAGCTTCAGCCTATGAAGCGGCAGGGGCTAGGGATCGCGGTTCGAGTCCCGCCTGGGGCCCGTAGCAAGACCTAGTTCCAAAAAAATAGCTGCATGTAGTGGCACATGCCTGTAATCCCAGCTACCTGGGAAGCTGAGGCTGGGGATAGCTTGACTCTGTGGTACTCTGGGCAATGAGAGCCTGAGGTTCCACAGGCAAAAAAAATAGCAAGACCTAGTCTCAAAAAAAAAAAAAAAAGTAAAAAAGCAGAGAAAAGGCCAAATCCTTAGATTCCTGGTGTCATCTTTCTGAGCTGTTGACTAAAATGTCTACACTGGGGAATCCTCTGTATGGTGGGCTTTGTCTGACTCCCTGGGATTAGCTCTCCAGTGGGACATCAGGCTGGAGACTTCTTAGCACAGATACACAGAAACAGGAGCTCACAGCTCTGGGCCTGGGGTTTGAGAGGATAGTTGTGGGTAAAAGTGCCCAAATGATCTGTTCCATATGGTTATTTTTACAGCTGACTTTCAATAGTGACATTTCCAGTGGGATATTATCTCCCGGTACCCCACAGGGTTTCTATTGGGGTACATCCTTAACCCAACAGGCCCATAACTATGTCTATGACATTTCAACAATAACTGAATTGTGGGGTTTTATAGGTAGAGTCTGAGAGTGAGTTGATGAGAGTCTCAGAAGTCTTTCTGTAACAATTTCATAGGGTGAGAGCTTGCAGGATTTCATGGTGTGGATCACATTATTGTCCGAGGTGAAAAGAACTTTATTTGATTTGATTTTTGAGACTAGTTCTTGCTATGTTGCCCCATTCTGGGAACTTAAGCGATGTCCAGCCACAGTCTCTCAGGTAGCTGGGATTACAGGTGCATGCCACCACGCTCGGCTATTTTTTCTTTTTTTTTAAGACTAGGTCTCGCTATGTTGCCTGGGGTAGCCTCAAACCTGCAGACTCAAGCGATTCCTAACCTTGGCCTCCCGAGGCTGGGATTAAAGAAATGCACCACCGTGCCTGGCCTGGTGAAAAGAACTTTAAATAGAGGGTGATAAACTGTCCTAAAACGCTGGGTAGTTTTTATTTCAAGGTACTATTAGTTTGGCCTACCTCCCCAGAACTTTGTGGATGATATGGATGATGAACTGACTCTTTTAATAAGAGTCTCATACAATGTATAGATTATTTATATGTCCGGTGAGTTTCTTTACAAGAGAATATTCACCAAATGAGGGGGAAATGCTCAAACACTTTAGCAATGAGAACTTTTCAGTTTCAGCAAGAGAAAGCTGCAATCTAACAAGGACTTTTACAGACGCCTACTATTTCAGATTAAGTTTTCTCTGTGAAAATTAGCTCAGGCTTTTCTATCAGCCAGAATATTATGCTAACTTTCTCTTCCCTATTGTTATAAAACCAGAGGACAGACATAGAGTTCTTTCTAAACCAAAGCATCAATGTGGCTAACTTATATAAAGATTGATTCCATTTCGCAGAATTGCTTGAACTTGTCCTTAACTAGTTTTTCTGAATTTACATCCCTAAATCCTATAAATCTCTACACTACATTGAAAAGACCTGATATTCGAGCTTGCAGTGCCCCTGGACAACTTGGGGTCCTTCCTGCCTAGGATGCTGGCAGGGGCCAGGGTGTGGGATGGGGGTCTCAAGTTCCCCAGGGGGCAGAGGTCTTGGTCAGGGGAACCAATTCCCTGCCACGTAGGTGAGGGATGAGGGGGTGGGCAACTTCTGCCATGTTTGGCGGGTAGAGAGGGTTCCTCTCTGGTTTACTTCCACCTCAACCAGACTTGCACTAAGAAAACGAAAATCAATAGTCCAGATGCAGACATCCAAGAGAGGAGAGGAACACATAATGCAACTAGGTACACTCAGCATCTGCGCAAGATCAGAAATATGCGTGGTTGGAACCTCAAAAGACAAGCCTGAGAGAATAACTACCGTGGCAACCTGTCATAGAGCTCGACCTACAACATAGTCAGATCTGGGGAACCCATTGCCTGGTCCAGAGATGCGTTCAACGTGAGCGAGGCTCCCTCCCTCTCCAGCAAAGGGAGGAAAGTCACATAGGTATCACTGCAGCCAGTGGTAGAACTGCAAACTTCGAGAAAGGAGAGGAACTGAACCAACCACCTGCTGGCGTCTGTCCCCACCAGGGAACATAGCCACTACCAGGGGCTGGGAGTTTGGTTCCCATCCCAGAAAACCAGAGCTGTGCAGGACAGAAGGGACAGACTGGCACCAAGGGACAGACTGGCAAAGAGACAGCCAGCATGACTGTCACCTCAATCATAGGAAGCACTGCAACAAAGGAGCCTGGAGAACCAGGCCACACCTTCACTCTGAAGAGAGGTTCCTGATGTGCAAGGCCTGGCTGCCCACCTCACAGAAAACTCTGGCGATCCCAGCAGCTTAGATGGCTGTGTTCCAGAAAGGCAGGTCCTCACCCAGGAAAAGAGAACGTTACCCCAGGAAAAAGAGAACAGTGAGCCAAGCACCAACCAAGGACTTAGAGTGAGAGAGGAGCTGGAGACTCCAGAGGGGAGAGAGTAGCGGGGAGGGTGATCTAGGGAGGGCCATAAAAGGGACAATAACTCTACAAATATGATCAATGTGGCATGAAAATAAATAAATAATAAAAAAGAAATGAGTTTGAAACATTAAAAAAAAGACCTGATATTTTCCTGCATATTGTTCTATTGTACTTTTTTTTTTTTTTTGAGATGAGGGCATGTTATGTTGCCTGAGGAAGTTCCTATCCCACGGACTCAAGTTATCCATAGCCTCAGCCTCCCAGGTAGCTAGGATTACAGGCCCCCACCGTAACACCCGGCTACCTTTTTTTGAAACCAAAACTTGCTGTGCTGAGCAGGGTAGTCTCAAACTGTGGATTCAAGCGATCTCTGGCCTCAGCCTCCCAACGCTGGGATTACAGACACATGCCACCATGTACATTTTCTTGTATATTGTATTTCCCTTGCTTATTGTAATCATGGCCAACAATTTAATGTATTTAGATTAGTAAATGCTTGTATGAACCACGATGATGTAATTCAAGAATACTTAGAGAAGAAACATGATCTAATCCCACATGTTTTAAGAATACTGGTCCTTTGAAAAGTTTAAGTACTTGATAAAGTGAAATTCAAAGCATGCATTTTTAAAATCACAAGGATTTATCCACCTTAACAAACCAATCAGAACAGGTATTCTTTTCCTATAAGGCACTCTATAATTCAACTGACTTTCTCCAAAGGTAACCAAAGATATGAAAGTCTGTCTCTTTAGAAATGTCTCAGTATTCACACAAAGGGAAACATCTCCTCAGGCAAGATAAGGCAACTGTGGAGGCCTCTGCAACTGATGCCTGCTGTTCTCTTTGTGCTGCTTTCTGTGGTACTTTCACAGAAAAAATGTCAGGCAAATTAAAGGCTCCAATTTAGGTTTTATTTAAACCTCATTATCAAAGCCCTTCTAGAATGATGGTATAAAGCTCTCGGAAAAGCCACTCCATCATAAAAGCAAGAACACCAACAAAAACCATCAACATCAACTGTTTCAGAACTCAGGGACTTAACCCAAAGCTTACAAACTCCCAAAAGGATATGCTTGTCTAAGGAAACTGCAGGAACCCTGGTGAGAACAAGGATCTTTGTTGCATGTTGACGTGCCCTCTCCCACACCTCTCTCTGCAGTTCCCCAGGGGCCCTGGAATAGTCTTGGAACCACCGTTCCTGTGGAAGCTTAGCAGCCCATGAACCACAGGAGGGAGAGTGGCACTGAACGCCTCCCAAATCCCATTTCCACCATGTGAACTGTCTGGCAACTGCCCCGGGAGCAACGGATTTGGCCAAGACTTTTAATCAACTCAACGCTCAAGAGCAAAAGCATTGGACAAGAGGACACTCACCGGAAGGACCCAGGAAGCAAGCAAGGCACAGGGCCTGTGAGGTGTTCACTCCAGCTGCGGCTCTGGTTGACCCCAAGAAGACCTTCCCACCTGCAGTTCTCAGGGGACTTCCGGTAACAAATGTTAAAAGGTCATTAGGAGAAGAGGGGTCAGTTCCAAGTGGAGTTCAAATTAAGCCACATGCAAAGAAGATCAATGACCTACAATCAAAAGTTCCTGAACGAAGTCGGGGCATGGCTTATTAAACAGACTGCAGACCATATGGGGGACAGAGGTTGCCTTCACTTCGTCTTGGGACCAGCCGAGTGGAGAGCACAATCAAGAACGGCAGCTTGGCCTTCCAGGCCCAACGCTAGTCCCAGTTGGGCCAGGAGGAGAGTTGAAGGTCCCCTGTGGCACACCTCTGTCGCTGCTTAGACTGTTGAAGGGGGCGTGAGCAGGGCATGACCTACGCCTCTGGGGTCGTGGGGTCGTGGGGTCTCGGGGTCTCGGGCTGGGGGACCTGGCCTCCTCCCTTAGTTGGGGTAGGTGGAGGCTGGGCACAACCCTGGAAGGTCCAGAGCTGGGAGAGGGGATTTGTGGGCCTCACCTCCTAGGCTCAGCCCTAGGCCAAGCCCAGCTGGGAGCAGCGGCTGACAACCCCTCCTCGAAGGCCTGGCCCTCTGGGAAGCCCCCAGCAGGCAAGAGGGTAAATCCTGCACCACTGGGCTCTCAGGTTCTCAGGGTCTAGGGACCTCAGGTCTGGAGACCCTGTTTCCCCACCCTTTCAGTGTCTGGGGTGGAGGTGGGCCACCCAAGGGGGTTGTGAGAAGGGATTAATAGGCCCTGCCTTCCGGACCCAGCCCAGTGAGCCTTGTGGGGCTGGAGGCGGGAGCTGAGGTTCTTTCAAACCAGGCAGGCCCTTGGAGAAGAGCTCCAGCACACCCCAGCTCTGGCCAGGGCTGCTGGCATGGGTGGGGGGCAAGGGTGAGTCCTATACCGCCAGGACCCTGGGGACTCCGGGTCCAGGGGTCTCAGGCTGGGGAAGCCAGCCTCTGCCTCCATGTGGCCAGGGGGTGAGGGCTGGGCACCTGCGTCAGGGCAGGGCCGGTCGGTTCCCCGTTGGGTTTACTCCAACCTCAACAGACCTGCACTAGGGATGAAGAATCCAGTCTCTCTGGCAGCAGCTGTAATGCAAAGGAGGACAAGTAACAATGGCCTGAATGCTCTCACAACCTGGGTGGGACAAGCAAGGCGTTGGGAACCAATGAGACAGAAAGGTGACACCAGGACTGAGGTGACCTGTCACAGATTCCTGCCGGCATCATCTCTGGCTCTGGGGAATGAAACCCCAGCCCACAGCAACGTGCAGCGTTTAAGAGGCTCCTGTCTTTGGCAATCAATGAGGGAAGAAAGCCACCACGAGTGGCTGTGGCTCCTCGGTAGAACTGCTGACAAGAGAGAGGAGAGGAGCTCAACGAACCACCTGGGGAAGTCTGCCCCAGCAGCAAACACCTCACCACTTTCGCCTGGGAGTTGTACTCCCAATCCCAGAAGACACAGAACCAGCAACAGGTGACAGACGCCAGAAACGATCCCGGAGAAGCCACCCCATCTCCTTACAAGTTCCCAACGTGCTCGGCCTGACTATCTGCCTCAGCTACTCCTGCAGACCCGAGCAGCCTCATCTGGACAAGTCCACACCCAGGGGGGAAGAAAGGACATAGTTTGAAAACAAAAAAGAAAAGTCCCGTGAGCCAAACACAGACCAACAGCTTGCAGGGAGAGGAGCTGGAGTGACCAGAGGGAGGAAGGAGGGGGAGGGGATGCGGTGGGGATTAAGGGGGACAATAGAACCATGTAAACATGACTGATGTTGTATGATAATTACAAAATATAAATATAAAAAAAAAAAGAACAGCAGCTTGCCAGGTGCAGTGGTGTGCACCTGTAATCCCAGCTACCCAGGAGGCTAAGGCTAGGAATCACTTGAGTCTGTGGGTCTGAGACAACCCCGGACAACATAGCAAGACCTAGTCTCTTAAAAAAATAAATAAATAAACAACAGCAGCTTATGCTGAAGCGACTTATTTTTGTGGGGTTTTTTTCTTAATTTTTATTTTGAATTTTCATACAATATTGGTCATGTTTGTATGGTTGTAGTTCCCCTTAGGTTTGACCCTCCCCTTCCATATTGTACCCCTTATACTCTACCTCCTCCTCTTTCCCCCTCCCCACCTCTGATCACTCCAGCTCTTCTCACCTCAAGTCACTGGTCCATGTTGGGCCCACTGGTCTTCTAGGGACTATGTCCTTTTTCCTGGGTGTGGACTTGCATTCCTGGACAGCAAGAGACCAGGCTGCTGAGATGTCCAGGAGTAACTGAGGCAGATAGTCAGGCTGAGCACGTCAGGAACTTGTAGAACAGAGCAACTCATTTTTGGATGAACGTACTCTTTAAGAAATACATGGTTATTGAGACAACACTGTTTCATGACACTGTGTATGTCTAGGGAGAGCAGGTTCACATCTCTACAAAGGCATGTTAAGTCATAAGCCCCACCCCCAAAGTACCCATAATCCTCCAGCATTATCATGGGGTCTTCTCACCACCCCCCACCACACTTTGCTGCTGTCAGATTTCAAAGATTTGTTTAGTTTGTTCCTTGACTCTATTTTTCATATTCCACATATCAGTGGAAATCATCTGGTATTTGCAGATGGAGATACACATAAGGGAAGGCATTTCTAGTTATTATTTTATTTTTGATACTAGGTCTCACTATGTTGCCCAGGGAACCACAGAATCTCATTGCCCGGGGTACCCCCGACTCAAGCAATCCCCAGCCTCAGCCTCCCAGGTAACTGGGATTACAGGCACGTACCCAGCTGTTTTTTGGGAATAGGTCTCTCACTATGTTGCCCTCACTATGTTGGCCTCAAGCGATTCCCTGTCCTAGGCTGGGATTAAAGCTGCATGCCACTGTGGCCAGCTGACACTTTTAGCTATTAAGGGGTTTTCCAAGATGGCAGATGTGGCTGATGGTGGAATGGTCATCTCTGTATAATGCAGCCTAGTATCTATGCTTTGTCATTAAACATTGATTTAATACATACACATACATTTAGACATGTGCATGATATTTAAATATATATGCATAACATTTACATACAGACATCTGTTTTCATTAATTCAGGCCTGTGCTATTTCCTTATTTGCGCACGTGTGCTTGGAGTCCATCAGACTAGGCTGTTGATCCTTACCAGGCTATAGTGAATAGCAAGTTCCTCATCTGAAAATGAAGATAGGGCCAGGCACGGTGGCTCCTGCCTGAAAGCTTCATCCTATGAAGCAGCCAGGGATAGGGATCACGGTTCAACTCCCGCCTGGGGCCCATCGCGAGAACTAGTTCCAAAAAATAGCTGGGCATGGTGGCACGCACCTGTAATCCCAGCTACCTGGGAAACTGAAGCTGAGGCTGGGAATTGCTTAAGTCTGTGGTACCCCGGTCAACGAGAGCCTGCGGTTCCACGGGCAAAAATAGCGAGACCTAGTCTCAAAAAAATAAATAAATAAAATAAAAATGAAGATAATGGTATCAGTGTTACAGCGTTATCTGTGGGATCAGATCCGATGTTTGCAGTGTGTTTCATGGGGCAATGTTTCCCACAGAAGAACCCCTCAGCAAATGTAACTCTGAGGTGAGTAGCTCATGGTGTCAGTCAGGAGAAACAAACCTCACAGTAATCTGAAGAGGCAGAGTTAATATTGAGTGGTTAGTCATATTGGGGGATTTTTTTTTATTACAGGGTAAGCAGAACCTTAAAAAAGGCAGGGTGGGAACAGGCATAGTGAGCAAGCACAACCTCTAAGGAAGACACATGAAAGGAAGACCCTCTCCAACCAAGGCTGAGATCCAGACCTGGATGTGGAGGTGATGCTAGGCTGCTGGGGGATGGAGCGGTTGCTAAGGTTCCACTGGAGAAGCTCACTGAGGACGGCCTGCTGACCGCTGGGAAAAGTGCCTCAGGGAGAAGCTCTACTGTGGAATCACTGGGAGTCCCCTTAGGTGGTGATGCTGGGTGGCCTATAATGGTAGGAACAAGAAGAGAAGAGCCCCTTCTTCCTGCAATTTCTATCCAACCTTCTCCACAGATAAAGCTTCATCACGCCAATGGCCAGGAGGAAATGTTCTGCATCACCAACAGGGCAATGGAAGGTGCACCGTAGCTGGGGGGTAAGGGGGTGGTAACTGGACACTGAACAGGAGCAGTCACATGTCCCCAAACCTTGAGTGACCATTTGCCAGCGCACACAATAGATGCACTTTATTCTCAGATTTATTTCTCCTTATGGGACATAGAAAAAACAAACAAAAAACCAGGAGGAAAAGTCAAATCAAGCTAACAACCAAATGGAGAAACACAACCAGGGAAGGGGGGATAAGGGGGAGTGGTCAGGAAGGGGAAGTGGTGGGTGAACCCCAGAGAATACAAAGATTATAGATATAAATAAATTATTTAATAAAAATAAAGAATAAAATAAAAAAATAAATTGCCACAGCTATCTGGACAAATTCAGTGGCCATCTACAGTGCATTTTAGAGTGACAAATTTTATCTATACTATTTTTTCAGTTTAGGGCAATCACAAGAATAATAATGTCTTAAATTTGGGTATTTTTGACATTTATTTTGCCTTACTATTAAAATATAGGTTGTTTAAAAAAAATTTCTCCTCTCCTGTTGTTCTGCTTCCTAGTCCAGCCGGCACTTGCTCAATTCTCCCTCAGAGCCAGCACAGACTAGACACTGGATTCAAAATGAAGGTCACAAGTGCCAGACACTATCACAGACCAGACTGGGCTCCTGCTGTGAAATGAGGAACAGCTCATTATATACCACCTTATCTGTCCCTGGAAAACTGGAGACAGGACAGGCATGAAAACCTCCGAAGAGTGATGCATCCCACTCCTCCAATGATTACCTAAGGAAACATTCCTTAAAGAGATAGAAATCAATTTGTGAGTGATCCCCCTGCCCCCAATTACCTCACAGGAACCAGTAAAGTTAACCTGTTAACCCGGTTTATTACACCTTCATTATTTTGCC
Organism: Uropsilus gracilis; assembly: GCA_004024945.1. Taxonomy (NCBI): domain Eukaryota; kingdom Metazoa; phylum Chordata; class Mammalia; order Eulipotyphla; family Talpidae; genus Uropsilus; species Uropsilus gracilis. Next base: position 11,141 of record PVHY01016505.1, read on the forward strand.
TTCCTTTGAAATTCATCATGAATTGTGCTCTGTTCTCTCTATATACCCCTTTCTTTAATAAACTGTCGTCTGGTCCATTGCCTCCAGTTGATCCTTAGCTCATAGCTAAGCAATCTTTCTCGACCGTCCTTTTCTTTGTACCCTGCGCTCAGCTCTCAACACACAGGTAGCTTAGAGTTTAGTGGCTGAACTTGACATCTGAAGTCAGGAATACCACACACTGCTATAAAAGCCCATCTGCATCTCTGAGTACGGCAGAGGGCAGGAGAGACTTGGCCTGGAACATCCATAAAGATTTCACAAATCTCAAGACATTTGCATCAGCTCTTGCAGAATGAAAACCAAGGGGAGGGAAAAGAACAAACTGGTGGAATCCTAGAGATCCTGACATCTCCCAGGAAGGGGAGTGCTTAGCGGCAGAGCACGAGTGGGAAAGGTGAGTGTGAGGAGGCTGCCTTGGGCTGCCAGATGAAGAGCTCACATGTCCATGGTGCACCCCGCTGAGAGGAACTTGGGAGATAAAGTGACCATCTAAGGTTCATCAGCAAACTACAGAACCCAGCAGGCTTTGCCTCTCCTGGCAGAAATGATGCTGCTTCTCAACCCAAATGCCCCGAAACCAATGAATGGTTGAAAAAAAGGGGGTATAATCTACACAATGGAATACTATGCATCAATCAAGGAGGACAAACATAGGTCATTTGCAGCAACATGGATGGAGCTAGAAGAACTCATATTAGCAGAAATAAACCAGAAAGAAAAAGAGAAAAGCAGGATGGTCTCACTCACAGGAAGGATATAGGGAAAAACAAACAAATGAATAAGAAAAATTAGAAACAACCAGCAGAACTGAAGGATAGAGCAAGAGAGGGGGAGGGGGAAGAAAACAGGGGAGGCAGAGGACACAAAAGAATAAGGTGGTTAACAGGTGTTAAGGAAATGGGAAAACTCCAGGGTACACAATAATATATATATATATATATATATATATATATATATATATATGTGTGTGTGTGTGTGTGTGTGTGTGTTTGTGTATGTGTGTGTGTATATATATATATATATACACACACACACATACACACACTAAAAAAATAAATGAATAAAAATGAATAAAAAAATAAAGTAAAAATGTGAGGAGGATGGGGAATAAGGGGTACAATACAACCATGTAAACATGACCAATATGCATGATAATTACCAAAAAAAAAGTAAATAAATAGTAAAGGAAAAAAAGAAAGAAAAAATGATGCTGTTTCTACCTTCCCTGAGCTGAGAGGATGGTCTCCAGAGCCCACCTGGGAGTGACTAGCTTGGCGGCTGGGAAACAAACACAGGTGGGTCTCACCATGAACCACTCACTCCCCATTCTGCCCTGGCTTCTCGTGCTTTGTTTCCAAGTCAACCCTGTTTGGTGTAGAAATAACTGCTTGTTCTTCTTTCTGGTCAGCAACACCAGGGAGAGCAGAGTGTGTTCTCCACACACTGAAAGCTTGCAAGAGTTCCCTGTGAGGGAGCTGATGTGCAAATGTATGTTCTGGAAAGCTTGTTGTGACCTCTGCAAAAGAAGGAATCACAAATTTTATACTAACTGGACATTATTATGCACATATCTACTTCATTGGCTTGTGTACAAACATCTGTAAAAAGTATCTTATTGAGGCAGTAATTATTATAATAAAACCTAGAAGATAATCACTAAGTCCACCAAGAATTGATAAAAATAAAAGGCATGCATATGCAATGGAAGATTATACATCCCCAATAAACACAAAACCTTATGTTTTGGCATGAAAGGTTGGTGAAAATATGCTAAAATTTTGTTTCTTAGTGGTAAAACAGTATGATACTTTAGCTATAAAAACAAATACCTTTATATTTAAACTGTTAGGTTTGTACATATTCATGTGTAGGTCAAAATGAATCCAACTGATAAAAAAACAAAACAAAACTTTTCAAGTTTTGTTGAAAAGAGTTCAAAAAACTCTTTGTTGGTAAGTGGTGTGCAACATCTATAAAACAGAATTCTACTAAGCAATGTAAAGGAACAAACTATTGCTACATGCAACCAGGATGTAAAGGCATGTGATGAATAGAAGATGGTTTCCAAAGGTTATAATTCCTTGTATATGACTCCATGGAAAAACTAGATCTGTAGTTATGAGTCCATGTCAGGGGGTGCCAGGGATAGGACTAGAGGGAGGTTTGACTGAATGAGTAACTCAAGGGGTATTTTGGGGTGACGGAATAGTTCTGTATTCTAATTATGGTCATGGTTACCACAATATGTACCTGTCTCAAACTCATGAAAGTATGCACTAAAAAAGGTGACTTTTACTGTGTAACAATATAAATATTATATACAAAGTTGTTGCTTCTGAATATAAGATTGAGTGGGAGAGAGATACAGTTGCTTTTCATTATGGGATCATTTTGCTTTGATATTCTTTAACCAATGAAATTGTATTACCTTAATAGAAATACAAAAGGGAAATAACTGTAGCTAATCATCCTTGCATTAAGTCCCAACTTCACCAAACAGTAGCTGTGTTGACCTTGGACAATTGTCTTAACTTCCCTGAGCATCAATTTTCAGTCAAAAAAGAAAGTAGAATAATACTTCACTTGTGATAAGGATTAAATATATTGCAGAGTGCTCAGAAAAGAATTTGGCCAGAAGTTATTGTTCAGTCTCCTGACTATTAGGAAAAATATATATATAGTTATCATATTATAATCATATTACAAATTACTATAAATTATTAATGTATTAGTAATAGGCATGTTTTACTTCCCAAATAATGACTTCATCTAACAAAAGTAGCATAATCCCATGGTGCTTTATAATGGTGCAGTTTGGGGTGTACTTTTATGTTTAGATCCTAACTACTATTGTTATTTCCCAAGTTATATGGAATTCCACTATCTTGCATTATTAATCAAATGAATTACAGTAATGATTCCTGTGTAACAAATGTCTAAAACATTGGAGAGATTCTTCAGTAACAACACATGATTTAGTAATTGTTTTCTATTTGCTATAATTTATCCCTAAAAGTTGAAACAACAGTATTTTCAGAGAAAATTCATAAAGCTACAGATTGGTAGTTATTGCTACAATTAGTGGTAATGTTGGCTTTTTTAGAATATACTCATTTACTTTAGAAAACAGAAAAAAAGATTATCTTCCTGATTTTTTTTTTTTGAGACTAGGTCTTACTATGTTGTTCAAGTGATCCCTAGTCTCAGCCTCCCAAGTAGTTGGGATTACAGGTGCCTGCCACCACACCCGGCTGCTTTTTTGAGACCAGGTCTCGCCATGTTGTCCGGGGTAGTCTAGAACCCAAGAACTCAAGTGATCCCAGGCCTCTTGCCTCCCAGCTCTTGGATTATAAGCGCATGCTACCATGCCCGGACTGACATGATGATTTTTACCAGCCTCTTAAAGATGGTGTTCTTACAGAGAACCTGCAGGGAAGGTTGTAGAGGGTTTGTATGTCTCCTCCCATCTCTCTGGCCTGTCCTCCCTTTTGTCTGATCCACCAGCCCTTGCTGGTGGATCTTCCAAAAGGGACCTCACTCCCAGGCTCAAACCACAGGCAGTTCTCAGAGCTGAGGATCTTCCTTGCAACCCATAGGGACTGTGTCAGCATAGATTGTAAGTCCTGTCTCTTGGTGCTGAATTTTTTTCTCTCTGTCCCAAAGAAGGAAGAGTTTGTCTTTCTTTGTTTCTGGCTGCATTAATGGTTTGGAGGATGTTGAGTCAGAGCAGAAATCCCAGGTACCCAGTGGAGAAATTCCACCCTGTTTTTGACTGTGAAAGTCCTAGGCTTTCAGAGGACAGGAAAGGTTTTAGAGAAGCAGAAAGAGCAGGAAGTGCTTTGAGCTTCCCATGGAAAAGACAGGGTGTTCTTTGGGGAGGCCTGCATTTGGTAGTCCTCCTAGCACCAAGGTGGGGGGCACAGAAGATGGTGGCGGTCTATAAATATGAAGCATGGGTGCAGACTGCACCCCACTCCAGAGCAGCAGTGGGGTGCCTAGAGACAAGCCTGTGACACAGTGACAAGGGCCAATAACCTAAGTGCTAAGGCCTGTGCTTAGGATCCTTAGGCATCTGAGCTGATGCTAGTGATGTTTGCATCCTTTGAGGGATGATTCTGACTGAATCCAGGCAGATTTCTTTAACCTGGCACTTAGGAAACAAAAACACCATAAAAAAAAAACAAAGGAATTAGCTGCAAGAAGCAAAGGTAGAATGTGCTTTAATCTTACACAGGTTTAACAAATTATAATTTAGATGTATAAGCACAGCTAAAGCCATGCATTTGTATGAGACAGATGTGATCTGAGTTTTACTGCCAATTTCTCCTTGTGGAATTAATAGCTTTTGGAAGTTGATTCAATGGTTTATTATTTTGTTTTTCATTTTATGGCTTTGTTTTGTTTTAAGAACTAATGGTTGGCTTCAATGGTCTTTTCTATTTTGGTTTCTTGTCTATTCACTGCTATGTCTCGCTATTTTTGCCCATGGAACCGCAGGCTCACGTTGCCCGGGGTACCAGACTCAAGCAATCCCCAGCCTCAGCTTCCCAGGTAGCTGGGATTACAGGTGTGTACCACCATGCCCAGCTATTTTTTGGGACTAGGTCTCGCTGTGTTGCCCTGAGTGGGACTCAAACTGCGATCCCTAGCCCCAGCCGCTTCATAGGCTGAAGCTTACAGGCACGAGCCACCGTGCCCGGTTAATAACTGTCCTTTTTCTAAGACCTTTGGGTGAGAGTCCTTTTATATAGTCTTTTGCCTTTCTTAAAATATTTATGGACTAAAATATTTATTAAAATATTTTTCCTCAAGAACACTTTGCACTCATGAATTCGGGAGAGGAGGAGTTCCTATGTTAAAAAGAAGATAATTATTGGTTGTGGGTTTTCTCCAGGATGCCATTGTTGCTGTGGGGAGGTTTTGAAATTCAATGGGGCCCTTAGGCTATAGGGTGACTAATGCAAACGCATCAAGTATTGAAAGGGGCCTGACATAGCACTTAGTAATAAGCAGAGTCACCCATGAGTGACCTCACAGTCCAGTCCCATTGACCTGCTTCGATGGGATTCGCCTAGAATTTCAAGCCCAGCTTTCCATTCTGTCAGCTGCAAGATATTGGGAGAAAATATCTCACTGACCCAGGTTGGGTCAGGTGTTTACTTCTGGATTCAGTGGCCAAACCTGGCACAGAAACGCTTGAGGGTCTCTGGGGTGGCACGGAGGGTAGGAGCATCACAGAATAGCAGATTGTGTTTTTACTCCATTGTTCCTTTGCTTTGTTTCTTTGTTTCACATACTGATATTGGGTCAAAAAGGGCAAAAGCCACTAACCAACAAACCACAGGAAAAAACCTTCAAAATGCAGCTTCTGCCACTCAGGTTCCCTCATCTGGGCGTAGCAGTTGCTAATCAAATGCAGTTCAAACAACAGGGTTTTATTTACAAGGAAACGTTTTTTTTTTAGACTGGTCTCACTATTTTTGTCTGTGGAACCGCAGGCTCATGTTGCCCAGGGTACCATGACTCAAGCAATCCCCAGCCCCAGCTTCCCAGGTAGCTGGGATTACAGGCACACGCCACCATGCCCAGCTATTTTTTGGGGACTAGGACTCAATACGTGTTCCCAGTGGTACTCAAACTGCTATCCCTGGCCCCGGCCATGGCTTCCTAGACTGCCGTTTAGAGGCATTTGCCACCATGCCCGCTATTTACAAGGAAATTAACCAGGAAAATGAAAAGTCCTCACAGCTACAAGTAGCCAGTTATCTTACCCTAATCACCATTTAGTTCAAAAGTCCCAAACACCGTCCAAGATGGTACCCTTTGCCCCTCCAAACCTGAGGCAGGCACTGCAAAGCCCAGTCTTTTTCCGACGTCTTCTATTCACTTCTTCAGGGTTTCTCCAAAGTCCTTTAAACATTTTCCATAATTGCTGATGCACAGATCAGGTTTCCAAACCCCTGGCCATCTCCAGGTACCAGCTCACACTGCCACCTTGCTGCGATGCCAAACTCTCCACACTGGCTACTCTTCTACCAGTCACCATGGCTCCTTGCCACCACCATCTCACTCTTCCAGGGGGCTTCCCTTGGCCAGGTCACGTGGGCCTGCTCCCTCAGTCAGCCATTCTCCTCTCCTTCCTTTTCCTTTTCTTTCCTAGCCTTGCTCCTTCCTTTTATTTGCCTTTAGGCACATCTAGCTTCCTCAGATGTGGCTTTCTCTCAGGGCATTTTGGCGCCCATTCAATTTTCAACTGAGTCATTACCCTGTATCAACATGAAAGAAAACGTCTAGTATTTATCTTTCTCTAAATTTGACTGCAGAATTAAGATGGCCAGTATAAGGTTGCTGTCCCCAGCAGGGACAACACGGTCCCCACCAGCCTCCTTTTCCGGTATTCATCCCTGTTTCTTCCCGCTGGCGCCAACACCTCACCCAATCAGCCACAGTCACTTCTGCATAAAACACTCCCATCAACACCTCTCTGTATAAGTGTGCTCCAAACCCAATAAAACCGGAACTTCTCCGGTGATTAGCTTTGGCCTACGGCTAGTGTCTTTCTTACAACCAGAAGATGAGGCTGGGAGTGGGGAGCAAAGGAGGAAGACGCAGGAGGGAGCTGTCTGGAGCCTAGGCTAATGGGGTTTTGGTCGTGGCTGTGGTGGGAAAATACATCTGAGGAGGTGTGACCCCCATACTGCCCATCATCTGCAGTGCTGCAAACCGATGTTACCTCGATAAAAACAGAACTAAATGTCTAAACAGGAAAAAAAGCCAGAGATTAAAATTTCAAACTGGGCAGCCACCGACGTGTCATGCCCATCTCTTCCAGCGAAGTCTTTGGCCAGTGACCTGTCTCTGCTTCAATTTCCTCATCTGTAAAATGAGGACAATAATGACAGCTACTTCAAAAGGTTTTTGGTGAAAATCAAAAGAGTGTATATCTGTGGTTGACCTCAAACAAACAAGCAGCTAATGAATTTATCCAGCAACAAGACGACCGACGCTGATAGGACATTTCATAACAAACCACATGCTAGAATAAAAGACAAAAACTTTCTTTTCTAAGGGTGAGAACGGCTGCTATAAGGGGCAAGTCTATTGGAGGAAAGCAGGAGTTGGAAGTGTTGTGCCTTTTCATTGGCTGAGCTGTTGCTGGGCAGCCCCCTACTCCCTCCCCTTGGGCAGCCACAGCCTGACTTCCTGTTGGAGAGAGAGGTTAGGCTTTTCCGGTTGGGCACTGGTGTGCTCAGTGCGCATGCCCGGAGCTCTTCTGGCCTTCCAACCCCGTGGAAATATTTATGAGTTTTCACAATGTAAACATACCACACGCACAGTGCGGTCACACAGTATCATCGAAGTGTTTGCCATTATATTTCTGATTTTATCAACATGTGGTCTGGCAAACTTTTTACCCAAAATAACACTGTTTGGACTGTGAGGTTCACCTGCATAAAAAAAAAAAAATAGACTATTCTAACATTTAGCCCATTCTCAGGAAATCTTCACGGATTCTACCTTAAAGGTGCCTGTTGAGCAATGTGAGCTTTTTAGGGTTCTTTAGTCTAACGTCTCTGCAACCGTCTGAACACAAGGTGCTAAGGGATCCTAGCTGTTCCTTTCATTTCTTCTGGGGTAACAGTCACCCTTTTCATTTATGTATTTTCGAAATTGGGTCAAAATAGGGCAGAAGCTTCCAACCAACAAACCACATTTAAAATATGGCTTCTGTCATCCAGGTTCCCCCAGGTTCCTACCACCTGCGTGTAGCAGTTGCCAGTCAAATGCAGTTTAACAACTGGGTTTATTTACAAGGGACTATTACAGGAAAAACAAAAAGTGCTTAAACCTACAAATGGCCAGTTATTTTACTCCAGTCACCATTTAGTCCGAAAGTCCCAAATACGTGTCCAAGATGGTGCCCTTCGCCCCTTCACACCTGAGGCAGGCTCTCTGCCAAGTTCAGTCTTTCTCCAGCATCTTCTCTTTGCTTCTTCTCCAGTGTTCCAAGTGGCTCCGCTTCTCCCAGGTTCTTCAAACTTCTTTCACAATTGCTGATCCCAAATCAGCTTTCCAAATCCCTGGCCATCTCCAGGTACCAGCTCACTATGCCACCTTGCTGTGGTGCCAAGCTCTCCGCACTGGCCACTCTTCTGCTGGCCACCATGGCTTCTTGCCACCTCCAGCTCACTCTTCCAGGGGGTTTCTGCCCAGCCTGGTCGACCACTCAGGCTACTCTTTACCCGTCTGCCATTCTCATGTAGCTCCTCTCCCCCAAAATCTGTCTTGTCTGTGCGCCTTTCCTTTTTATCTTTCCTTACTTTTTTTTCTTTTTCCTCTCCTAAAAGCCAAAGGCTCCAATTTCCCTCCTCATACCCTCTTGGTGATACATTTCCTCTTCCCCACCGGGGTTTGCAACAAAGTAAAAGTACCCCTCCTTTTTAGGCCTCTTTTACCTCTGTGTTTTTCAGACACAGCTAATGGCATCAGCGCCTAAATTTCAATACAGCCCATATTGGGGTTCCGGCTTCATATTGTTGTGAAGGGAAAAATGTGTGGCACCTAGTGAATATTCCTTTGTTTTCATTACTTACTGTGTCTTTGACTTTAACATACCAACGTTGATATTTCCTCGACCTTTTGTTTAAATTCCATTCTGTCAGAGAGCTTGATTAAAACTCCTGCCTTTTTCACATTGGCATAGGCATTCAATGTTTCCCTTCTCTCTTTCCTTTAAGTGTGTCTTGGGACATAATCCAAAATGCATCATATCCTTGGTTTTTAAATTCATCTGGTGACTCTTTAAAGAATATGTCACGGGGCATGGTGGCACGTGCCTGTGACAGCCTATGGAGCACAGCTGGGACTGGGGATCATGGTTCGAGTCCTGCATACATAGTGAGACCTAGTCCAAAAAAATAGCTGGGGGTAGTGTCTCACGCCTGTAATCCCAGCTACCTGGGAAGCTGAGACTGGGGATTGCTTGAGTCTACGGTACCCCGGGCAACATGAGCCTGCAGTTCCATGGGCAAAAACAGCGAGACCTAGTCTCAAAAAAAAAAAAAAAAAAAAAAAAAAAAGAATGTGTCCCCCACTGTAGCTGTCACAGGGCACTGCTTGCCTGTGTGTTTACTTTGTGGAGATGTTCTTTGTGCATCCTGGCTGTCAGCTTCCTTTCACCCTTCCTCTGGCTCCTACATGTGGCTTGAAGGTAGAACCAGGTGCCCCTCAGATAGCTATTCATGCACTCAACCACATACCCATTCACACACATGCCCCACTTGTTGCCATTCAACAAGAGCACATGTGCACTGTGCTCCCTAGGGCTGATACACCCCTTGTGGTCCTGCCTGCTGCATCTTGCTCCCTGTGCCAGCAAGGCAGTTTCATCCCCCCTGAAGCATATCCCTCCTTCCCTGGTCTGCACATGCTTTTGGATCTCCACCCACCCTAAGTGCTTATCAGAGCATTTCTTAGAATTTCTTCTTCTTTATCAGACTGGAGCTGTCATTCAATTTCAGCTATTAGAAAATAGGCGTGACCGGAGAGACTAGGATGTAATTATTTAATCGACTTCTTATAAGGCCGGGCTCCTCAGTGTGTTTTCCCCACACAGCATCACCTGGCTGCTGGGGCTCCCCCACCTGCACCCAAGACTTCGAGGGACATCCTGCAGCTAGCCAGATGATCCTCATGCCCACAGACAGCCTGAGAGCCACCAGTCTAAGGGACTTTCCAGCATTTGGACTTTTTAATAGATTCAGCACAAGGCAAATAGAACGTGCCATCTTCTTGCTCCTTGAAACCCCAGTCATCCGATTCCAGTTTTGATGACAACCTGTCTCTGCCCCCCTTTCAAGTCCAATCAATGACCGTGTCTTGTTGGTTCTTTTTTCTGTGCTAGAAATCATGCCTGTCCCATTTTCTCCGCTCCAATTCCACTGCCTCCAGGCATCCAGGTTTTCTCTCTGGGTGCTGTCATCTCTCTACTTGCTCGTCAGCCTAAAGCTAGAGAACATTTCCAAAGAGCATCTGATTCTGTGGTCTCCTGCTTAGAATCCATCTGAACACCCCTCATCGACTTCAGGCCAAAGTCCTCAAGCAAATTTAAGTACCTCATTGAAATCCTGCCCACAGGCCCAGAGACAGTCTGCTCTGCGCTCCTCAGCCCCACCCCCGCTCACTCCCCACATTCTTGAGTGGACTCTTTTCTCTGCCTAGATTCCCTTCCTTCACTGCCCAGAAACTCCTCTCTACTGCTTTTTTTTTGTTGTTGTTTGTTTGTTTGTTTTGAGACTAGGTCTCACAATTTTTGCCCATGGAACCGCAGGCTCTCGTTGCCCGGGGTACCACGGACTCAAGCAATCCCCAGCCTCAGCTTCCCAGGTAGCTGGGATTACAGGTGTGTGCCACCACGCCCAGCTATTTTTTTGGGCCCCAGAGGGGACTCGAACCACGATCACTAGCCCCGGCCGCTTCATAGGCTGAAGCTTACAGGCACGAGCCACTGTGCCCAGCCAACTCCTCTCTACAGTTAACCTTTAGGATCGATGGGCTTTTTCCTGAGCAGACCTCTCAAGTCAGGAACAGGTGGCCCTTCCCTGTCACCTCCTCAGCCAGAGTCAAGTCCAGTGCCCTCTGGGACCCTGCTCACTGTTTATCTTCCTTGAAGCCTGTGAACAGCTTCAGGGCCAGGTGTGTGGCATGAGCTCTGAATGCCTGCTGTGGGGGTGGGTCACAGCAGACACAAGCAAGTGGTTACTGGATCAACAGATGAATGAGACACTAACCTTGAGTGTTATGGACATTAAAGATTGGTCTGAAGCTGGGCATGGTGGTGTGTGCCTGTAAGCTTCAGCCTATGAAGTGGCCGGGGCTTGGGATTGAGTCCCGCCTGGGGCCCGTAGTGAGACCTAGTCCCCAAAAAATATAGCTGGGCGTGTTGGTGTGCACCTGTAATCCCAGCTACCTGGGAAGCTGTGGCTGGGGATTGTTTGAGTCTGTGGTACCACGGGCAATGGGCACCTGCGGTTCAACAGGCAAAACTAGCAAGACCTAGTCTCAAAATAAATAAATAAATGAATAAATAAAGGTCCCTCCTTTTGAGGAACCATTGGTTTCACTGTTCTTCGCCTTGTAAAACTGGCAACTTAAATCTTTTTACTGCTTATTGCTATATATTGTGCTTTTTTAAATTTGAATAGACTTTTTTTATTGAATGTATAAAGTATTTTCCCCAAATGGCCATATTTAAATACACAGTATTTAATGGCTAAGTAATATTTCACAGTTGAATGCATTGTATAACAAACATGAATAACAACAAATTGATGAATGCTAATGTTATTAAGTAATACTGTTCCCTAGGTACTAAGAAATCTCAGACCTGTATTTGACCAAATAGTTCAAGAAAGAGCTCTAATATTCTTTCCAGAATCTTCTATACCATAAGTGACAATGTGCATGCTTACACTCCTGCTTAGTGAGTGGATCAGTGAGGCAGAGAAGTTATAATTTGCACCATAAAATGTTCCCCCATTGGTATGGTAACTTAAGTGGGCAAAAAGGGTCAACTATTAGGTGCTGGGTGGAAACCAGAATGATGGTGGTGACAATAAGGGAACCTCTACAGGTGTGGATTTAAACACAAGACATATGAAATCTATATAATGTCATAAGCCACTATTACTCCTCCCCCACCAAAGAGTGATTGAATGAAGAGCAGCCCTCATTAGTCACATGGACAAATTTATCTTTTCTCTGAGTCGACCTTTGAAATGCAGATTAAATTGTCCATTTTTAATGATCCTTGAAATGACTGCTTTTTAATGATAGTACTTTCTGTTCTTGGGGATTTAAAAATGTTGCCCTTCTACTTCCAAAGCAGAACAGTTGAGCAGGGTTACTGAGTGGGAATAACAGTGCTGGGCACCAAACACTCTGTGAAGTCCTTCCTGATTTTCCAGCTGCATCTCTGAATGGCAGTTGGCTCACACTCCTGCCTGCAGTAACTTTTTCAAAATGCCATTTAATCACAGGACACAATGGTAGAGAAAACCCCATTGATAATAGTGACAGTAAGAGAAACGGGTCTGTTGTGTGTATGACCAGATGCTGTTCATCTCACCTGTCTGAGTTGGGGTTGTGAGTTCAGTTATCTCATATGCCTTCACTAGTGGTGTGACTTGGACGTCATCAGAAGAGAAATGTGCAAAGACTGTGTGAAGGAAATGCCTGAGAGACCTGAAAATAGGTTGAACAGAAAGTTGTTTTTTTTTGAGACAAGGTTTCATTATTTTGCCTGGAGTAGTCTTGAACCTGTGGACTCAAGTAATCCCTAGCCTCAGCCTCCCAGGTAGCTGGAATTACAGGTGCATGCCACCACGCCTAGCTATTTTTTTGAGATTAGGTCTCGCTATGTTGCCTGGGGTAGTCCCAAACCCAAGTGATTACTAGCCTCCGCCTCCCAAGTAGCTGGGATTACAGGCACACGCCACTACACTTGACTGAACAGAACAATGTTTGTTCCCTGGTTCTTGGAGATGACTCACCATTTTAAAGATATCCATTTTCCTAAGTAAATACACAAACATAAATCAACCTCACCCCATAGGAATACCAACAAGCTACTTTAGAGAGTTAGACAATGTGATTCTAGAGTTTTCAGGGAAAACAAACATACAAGAATAACCAGGAAAACACTGAAAGCCTAAAGCCCGGGAAGGTAGTTTAGCCTACCAGACATTACGGTGTATGATAAGCCTTTATTATTAAAAGAGTGTGATGCTAGCACACAAGGAGGCCAATAGACCATGGGAATAGAATGAGAGATTCAGAAATAGGCTCAATTGCATAGGGAAATTTAGTGGATGACAAAGGTGGCATCTTGAATCACTAGAGTAAAAATTGACTTTTTAATAATGGAATTTGAAAAATTGACTTTTTAATAAATGGAACTGGGACTAGTGTATAATCATTTGAGAATAGATAAAATTAGATTTATACTTCACATTCAATGCAAACACCATTGGCTAGGCCGCTGAATGTATAAAAGACACCACACAAGTACTAAAAAAAAAAGAGTGAATTCTTCTTTAAACTTGGTAGAGGGAAATCCTTTCTAATTACGTTAGAATTGGTGAATGAGAGCTTGAGAGAGTCTAAAGGCACCTCTCTAGGAGAAAGACTGATGTCACAGTAGAAAAAGCACACAAACATCCGTAGAACCAAGCAATCAAAGCTAACCTCCATGATAATGAGGTACTTCAAGGTCACACATATTTATGTCTGCCGCCTGGAGGCAGATTTTGGGTAAGAAAACCCAAAATCTAGCACCTGAGAAAATATCTAAGCAACCCAAACTGAGATGAATACAAGACACTGGCCAATACTCTTCCAAAATGTTGAAGTCAGGAAAGACAAAAACTTAGGAGCTGTTCACTAACAGAGTGAAGGAAACTAAGAAGACAGAACACCATGACACATGGGGGTTGGGGGGGTGCGGACCTTAGGGGGAAGCTGGAGTAGAAAAAGGTCAGAGTTGAAAAATGATGACATTAAGTGAAGTCCACTGTTTGAGTCAGCAGTATTGCTCTGAGGGGAGTGTTCTGGTTTTGAATCTGGCTCCTGGATATGTAAAAGAGACATTAGGGGAAGCTGGGTGAGGGGTATACAGAGTATCTCAGCTATTTTTCCAACTTTTCTGTCAGTCTAAAATCAGCTCAAAATTAAAAGCTATAATGAGGCATACCTGAAGCCTATATGTTACAAGGCAATGTTAATTCAATAGGTTTTTTGTTTTTGAGACTAGGTCTCACTATTTTTGCCCGTTGAACCTCAGGCTCACGTTGCCCAGGGTACCACAGACTCAAGCAATCCCCAGTCTCAGCTTCCCAGGTAGCTGGGATTACAGGTGTGCGCCACCATGTCCAGCTATTTTTCGGGGATTAGGTTTCACAATGTGCCCCCAGTGGGACTTGAGCCACTATCCCTGGGCCCAGCCATGGCTTCCTAGGCTGCCTCCTACAGGCATGCACCACCATGCCCAGTCCAGGTTTTTTTTTTTTTTATATAAAAATAAAAGCTTAGTTAGGATCTAGGTAGATAACCTTCAGTTTGACTTGAGGGTCCTTATTGCCCAGTTTGCCGTTTTAATGATAATCGTAATTTTATTTAATGTTAATTTGAATCCATTGATTTTTACTGTTGACGTTACATTTACGCTATTGTGCATGATCCAGGTGAATAGATTCTTACTTCCTCAGATGGAAGCCGCCACTAAGCGTGTCTGGTATTCTCTATATCCTGATACCGAAAAAGCATAAAGAAGGGAGGGAAGGGAGAAAGTAGCAACTTTTCTCAGCATCCTGAAGTCATGGAACTAAGAGCATCAGCCTCACAAGATTGTTGAGAGGGTTAGATGAGACAACACGTGGAAACTTCCAGCACAAGAGCAAGCGGATTTCTAAATGGAGCTTAAGCTTGGCTTTCCTAAGGGGCACGAGCTCCTTCCATGGTTCCCAGTGATGTGCCCACCAATTTTGGTTAAAAAAATTTTTTTTGAGACTGAGTCTTGCTATGTTGCCCAGGGTAGTCCTGATCCCGTGGACTCAAGCGACCCCCAGCCTCAGCCTCCCAGGTAGCTGGAATTACAGGCATCCGTCACCGCCCCCTGCTGCTTTTTCGAGACCAGGTCTGGCTATGTTGCCCCGGGTAGTCTCGAACTGGCGAACTCAAGAGATCCCTGGCCTCTTGCCTCCCAGCGCTTGGATTACAGGCGCGCACCACCACATCTGGCAATTTTGGTTAAATTTGTTAAAGTAATACACTTTTGTGCTTTGGAGTACCCCAGAACTGTGCAACTTTCAAGTGCCAAAATATCTGAAACGTGCCCTGCGAAGAAGTTTTCATTACTTTCCCTCCTTTGATAAACACTGAAAACATTTTCTATGTACAAGGAAACCCTCGACCCCCAGGGGGACGTCCAAGGAAGGCCACAGTGCCTTTGCACAGTCGGACGCAGCCCATCTTACCCCGGGGATGGGGGACTTACCCAGGACAGGCATCGTTTATGTAAGCGAAGACAGCTGTCTCGTTTTCCTTCCCTCATCTCGGTGACTGGTACTATGGGGAAGAGGCCTGTGTGAGCCGCGTACCCCTCTGGGTGTGCCACCAACGAGAAGAACGTGCTCCCCACCTCCTCCCCTTGCCCGGTGACTACAGCTGAAATAGCTTCAGCCGTTGGTGAGCAGATGGAAGAAAACAGGAATGATTTCTTCCCTTTTTGCCCCCTGTGTGACTAGCCTCTCAAAGAGCGGCTCATTATTAAATCTTATTTTGAAGGCAATGGTTGTTTCAATGCAGAAAAACGACCCCAGTTTGTTTTATGTGCTTCAAAGGATTGTTTTGGTTATGAAGGACCCATGGGAGGAGTTTGTCTATGCAACTAATTACCTTCAGCCAGCTTTGCTTGCGGCCTCGGCCGCTGTAATGAGGCGTGGGCCCGCGCTCGGCCTGCGTGGACGCGGTCACGCTGCTCCTAACACACTAACTACCCCTCTGGAAAAATGCCTGTCCCCGCTTCCCAGGGGACCTGGGTGAGACCAAAACCACCGGAAAAAAGCATCTCAAAGCACCTGATTGGTTGGTCATGCGCTTTCAGGGTCTCCTCTGCGAAAGGACAGACTGACATGACTTTTTAGGAACCGGGAAAGGAGGATGAAAGAAAGACATGGAGCCAACGTTGTAGATGAGATGAGAGTCCTCTTGCAGCGCTGGTTGGCTGGGTGGTGCAGAGCCAATAGCACTAACACCTGAGTTACGCTCTTTCTTGAGTTGGGATTAGCAAAGATTTTCAAGTGAAAAAACTTCAAGCCGGAAAAGGCACAAATGGTATCATCCCCTTCTTATAAAACAATTAAAAATCCCGGAGCTGGGTGTGATGGTGTGCACCTGTAATCCAAGTGCTGGGAGGCAAGAGGCTCAGGATCACTTGAGTTCATGGGTTGGAGACTACCCCAGGCAACATAGTGAGACCTAGTCTTGAAAACAGCAGCCAGTTGCTGTGGCGCGCACCTGTAATCCCAGCTACCTGGGAGGATGAGGCTGGGAATCACTTGAGTCTGCAGTACCCTGGGTGACATAGCAAGACCTGGGACAACATAGTCTCAATCAATCAATCAATCAATCATAAATACCCTGGGTGTAGGTGTCTAAGTGTCTCATACATGGATAAATAGTGCTGACATGAGTCACTTTGGGGGCTCGGTGACATCGATATGAGGATATGGGGAGAAGGGGAAGGAAGTCAAGTCAAAAAAGGAAAGAAAATTATAAAAGGGAGGGGGGAGGGGTGGAAATATGAGTATGGGTTAGTCTGGGTTCCCTAGAGAAAGTGTCAGTAGACTATAGGACATAGAGGTAATTTATTTAACAGGAGAGCTAGCTCTCTTTTTAAATTTAGGCAACAAATACAAATCAGTTGGACAAAAGCAACCAGTCAACCAAAGAAACAAAAGCATGTTTGCAGAGTGGATATAACTTCCAAACTGTGATCCCTGGTCTAGAAGTACAGGCAATGAAGGATTTCTGGGCCCTAGAGCAAGCACAGGAACAGCAAGGAAGAATCCCAGACCTTGGTCATGGAATGGGCTCCTTCAACCTGGCCTAAAGTGTCCCAGGCTTTGTAAAAATTGGGACTACAACAGGGACTTGAGAGAAACTATCTGCGTGAGCATTTTTTTCTTCTTCTATGGTTTATGCTTTTGCTGTCAAGTTTTCTAGTCCAGGGTCCTACATAATTCTGTGTTTTCTTCTAAACATGCAATAACTTTATATTTTGCATTTCAATTTGTGATCCATGTTTAGCTTAATTACTGTGTTTGATAAGAGGTTCAGGTCAAACGTCATCTTTTGCTTCAGTGTCTGACTTTCTAGCAGCAATTGAAACGACTATACCTTTCTGCCATGAACTGATTTGTCCCTCCTCCCAAACTAATTGGACATATTGCCTTGATCTATTTTTGGTTCTCTGTTTGGTTCTATCAATCTATGCATCTGTTCTACTTCCGGTTCCATGCTGTGCTGGTTACCATCACTATGGAGTAAAGTCTTAATACTAGCCAAGAAATTCTTCCCCACTTAATTTTTCTTCCTGGAAATTATTTAAGGTATTCTAACTCCTCTACCATTCCAAATAACCTTTAGAAATTGCACTGTCTACTTTTATTAAAAAATCTTACTGGAATTTTGATAGGGACTCTCTTGAATCTATCAGTCAACATGGGGGAAATTGACATGACTGTATTGAATCTTGCAACTCATTTACTGAAATCTTTGATTCTTTTACCATGTTATGATTTTCAACATCCAGATCTTATCCTGTGTTGTGCTGTGAAACACCCTATTCATTAAGAGGATGGAAATATAAATGACCCGTTGCGGGGAAATATTAGCAGAGCACATATCTGACAGAAACTTGTATCTGTAATATACAAAGAATTCAACAACAAGCTTGATGGTGAAAAAACCCAAGCAGACTAAATGCGCTGTTTGTTACTTCATCGAACAGGCAACATGGATGGAAATACTCACATGAAAAGATGTTTGACACCGTGTCCATGTCACATTTAGTACACAAGCTCTGAGTGTACCCAGAAGTAAGAAGGGTGATGTGTTCCTGTTGTCTGTTTAGAGTGGGAGAATTAATTGTATTCATATTGTCTACTAGTGACAGGAGATGTAATTTCACAAACTCATGTTAGAGCAAAATTATGTTTGTACCACATACAAAGGCCATCATATTCTCAAAGTCAAGGCCAAATTGATAACAATGTGAAAGATAGTCACCTTCTGGTATACATATTCCTTTTCAGAAATGTTTTAAGCACATAGAGCAGCTTACCTGGTATTTTAGGGACACAGCTATAACTTTTCATATTTCTGGTATTTCCCTCAATTATTCCTTAATCCCTACTATGCAATTATTTTGATCAGAACTTCCCAAGTTCTTCTCACTCATCTGCTTGTTAACCATATTGTTCCAGGTGCTAATTATAACCGAAATCCAGACGCTGGGATCTTATCACTGTTTTCAAAATGAACGCTAGCTATCAAATGGCAGTTGATCCTTCATCAGGAATTTACTGAAGATCAAGTAATTGACTTTTATTAGGCACTGAATATATAGAATCTCCCCATTGAAAAAAATTTTAAATAATGTTACATGAATAATAGCTCAGACCTCAACTGTCATTAAACTTGTTTTTAATTAGATTACTTGTCTCAACAACGGAGGAGGATCTGAAAAAGATAATACAAACACCCTTGTAATTAATCCAGGAGAAACCCACTTGAGAATCATTTGTGATGTTTTTTGCCCCAAGGGTTCTAATTATCCATGAGCGCCTACATTTCTTGCTTATTTATACTCTGAAAGCTGACCACAGAAGGATGAAGTACAATTCTGATCCATGGAGTGGAGGAAGCTAATCTTCCTCTACCCTTCAAGGTCTTTATGGCTGGAAAATAATTAGATCCATGTGGTGAGATTAACAAAAGAAAAGATCAGTTTTAAATACAGAGACCCATACATGGAGTAAAGGACTCTTATCTGGTCATTCAATGAATGTATCATCTCTAGAAAACGGGCAAGAAATTTAAGAAACCATATAAAATAAAGGACATTGTAAGTTAAAGAAAAAGGCGTTTTGTACAGTTTGTCCCCAGGTGCGTGTGTGACAGAACTTGCAAGCCCCGTCTGGAGTGACCGGGCAAGAAGCCTGTCTTTCACTTTCCAGATCACCACAGAGAGGATTTAGTTCCTACTTTAGGGACCATCATTCTTGGCCCTTCTGTGTTTTCCCAGGTACAGCCCTCAGGCACATCCTGGGCAGCAGAGCTTGGACACCAGTAACAGAAAATGGCGGCTGCTAACATACCTCAGTGTTGAGGAGCTGCCCTTTCCCTCCAGGCATCACTACTACAACGAATGCCTTCTTTAGAAACAGCCTTTGTGGGTATTTCTCCCCCAAAATGATGAAATTCGGTCATTGTTCTCTAACTTTGAAGGCTGTGACGCTCCTTTGCTGCCCCCTCAAGGTTCCCTGTTTCCTTCAGAGATAATTTTTAACTGAAGTAATACTGGGGGTGAGAAATGTTTAAATAGTTGAAAAGACCACCTCAAGTGGAATAGAAAAACCCCACGTCATGCAAACTTCCAGGAGCTTCTGTTATTAAGAGACAGTGACATTATCTTCTACCCACCGTTCCATGGAGTGGCTATATTTGGTAACACAGTTCATCGATGATGGTTCTTTAAAATATGCCATTATAGATAGACTTTGTATACATTTTAAGGTAAAAGAGAAAAACTTTCTTGCAACCAGTGAGAGCTATTTAAGACAACCACAGTCACAACAAATTCATTTTGTTGAGTACTTGACTGTCCACCATCAAGGTAGCAATATTTTCTTTCTGGAAAAAAAAAATCACCTGTATTGTACATTTTCAGGCATTGCAGACTATTTGTAGATAGTGGTATAAACAGATATGAAAGTGTCTTTGGGAGGCTGAGGAGAGCATGAACTTTGCTCTTCTATCATATCACCAGGTTTCCAGTTTCTTTCTCTTTCTTTTTTTTTTTTTTTGAGACTAGGTCTCGCTATTTTTGCCTGTGGAACCACAGGTTCACTCTACGGAGTGTACCAGACTCAAGCAATCCCCAGTCTCAGCATCCCAGGTAGTGGGGTTACAGGTGCATGCCACCACACCCAGCTAATTTTTTGGAACTAGGTCTCACTATGTTGCCCCTGGCGGGACTTGAACAGCGATCCCTGGTTCCTGCCGTGGCTTCCTAGGCTGCTGCTTACAGGCACACGCCACCAAGCCTGAGTTTCCAACCTCGATTCTCACTGCAACTCTCTAGGCAAAGTAGGTATTTCTTATTTCCCAATAAGCAAAGGGAGGTCAAATTCTGATCATGAGGCCAAATGCATATCCTGGATCCACACCAGCACATGTACGTACTTGTGTGTGTGTGTGTGTGTGTGTCCTGCACATCCAGGGGCATTGACTCCAAAGCCCAGGCTGGGTGTTTTTCTAACTCACCAGTGTGTGTATTTTTTGAGCCATACTAGTAGACGACCATGTAAATCATCACCAGACCTGTTTCATTTCAGGCAGCCTGAGGGGCCTGGTAATATGAAGCATGTTGCTACATCTTTTCAGTTCTCATGATATTCTTCATACAAATGTATTCCTAAAAAGGCTAAGTCCCATCCATCAGCAGTTTATCACCTAATTTTTCAAACGTCAGACATCATTTTGCAATACGGGGCTGCTGAAAAGCTCCACAGATATCTTTCACTTTGTTGTCACAAAACTGTTCTGCAGGCTGGGCACAGTGGCTCGTGCTTGTAAGCTTCAGCCTATGAAGCGGCTGGGGCTAGGGATCGTGGTTCGAGTGCTGCCTGGGGCCCGTAGCGAGACCTAGTTCCAAAAAAATAGCTGAGTGTGGTGATGCATGCCTGTAATCCCAGCTACCTGGGAAGCTGAGGCTGGGGATTGCTTGAGTCTGTGGTACCCTGGGCAACAAGAGCCTGTGGTTCCACAAGCAAAAATAGCAAGACCTAGTCTCAAAAAAAAAAAAACAAAAACAAAACAAACAAAAAAAAAAACTTCTGCAGTCAACGTGTTCATTTCCTATATTTTGAAATGCATCATCGGAGACACAAAAACAACACCACGATGGGACCCAAGCGCAAACACTGCGAAAATGGGTATCAAACAATCAAAGAGCGTGGAAAACTTTGGTGAAACCATGTGCCATCATCAACATGCAGATTAGACTCAGTTTATCTTCACCTACCAAATAACGCATTAAACGGTACCAGCGCCATCAAGGTGAGGGTAGGGGCCAGAACTCCTACATATGACCCCGGGCACAGGAACCAGTACATCCACCTCTGCACAACATCTGGTGCATTTACCATAATGGGACACGGCATGTCCTATGACCTAGCCTCCCACTCCTAGGTATTCACACCCTCCAGTGAAATACATACACCACAGTCTTCTTAGCAGCCAAAGCACATACTTTATGAAATAACATCCATCCATTCATTCTTCAGTCTTCTGCCATTCAGGTAGCTCACTGGGCACCTGGTAGCCCCTGAAGACAGAGTGGAAAGCTGTGTGTTGTATACCGAGGCTTTGGTGTGCACTTCAGTGCAGAGACCTAACACTATTGATCTGTAGACCTGGAAATGGTTATAATGGTAACTGATATGTTATGTGTATTTTACCACATTAAAAAAAAAAAAAAGAAACTGGAAATGGGACACAGAGGGGGAAAGTTGGCTATATTGGTGTCAGAAGGTTAGAAAAAAAAATGGGCTTGCTAAATTCATGCTGGACCTGAGGAGCTGAG
The DNA here is from genome assembly GCA_004024945.1 of Uropsilus gracilis. NCBI lineage: Eukaryota > Metazoa > Chordata > Mammalia > Eulipotyphla > Talpidae > Uropsilus > Uropsilus gracilis. The sequence continues at coordinate 32,610 of PVHY01016505.1, forward strand.
ACACTAATGTTCTAGGAAATTGCTATGACCCTCAGGGCTGGGGAACAGAAGGGATAATCTGGGATCCAAAGGAGGGACCCCATGTGGCCGGTGCTCACACTTCTTAAAACAGCCACCTGGGTTTGGGGTTTGCTTCCTGGGGCGTGTGGGAGGCAAATAGTAGGGCTAGTACTGGGAAGACCTTAGCCGCTGGAGTCTGAGGCTCTTCTGCTACCTAGGAAGCTCGGGAGTTGTGGGAAAGAGCCCTTAATACCATTGCCTCCCATCTGTAGGGTCCAAACAGCAGCCAGATGATAAGGCGTCCTGACAAAGCCTTAAGCCCAGCATCACCCACCCTCTCCACCCCCGCCCCAGCAGGGCAAGCTGGAGTGAAGAGACAGCAGGAAAGGAAGGAGCACAAATGGTGAGGTTGCTGATGGACGTCCTATTAGGTGGTGGTGACCCACTATCACAGACCCCGAGTGAGGAAGGATGGTAGGCGGATATGGCAAGGGAAGTGTCTTCCTCTTAGGGGACACAGGTAGCAATATCAAGGGATGAAGCCTTATGGTTCTGCAACTCGCTCTTGGACAAGAAAAACTTACTCGTGCCTTTTGCTGAAGGGAAGTCAGACTCTTCCAGAACATGGGCATGTGGCACAGGGGACTGGAGGAGGGGTTTGCAGGACCCCTTCCAGGACCAGGAAGAGGGTGGGATGGGGAGGGGTGGGGGTGAGTGGCGGGAAATGAGAGAGGAAGCCCCAGGGTGAGAGGATTCTGCTTGAGCTGACCTAACGGGATTCTTGCTGAGGGCCGGGCAGCACCGGCAGAGGCTCTGACACTCCAACATTGCTGGTGGGGTGGAAACCTGGGGGTGGTGGGGGGGTGGCTGACTGGCTACTGCACTGGCTAGGCAGGATTCCTGTAATACAGAGGAAGTCTGAGGACAGGAGGCTGAGGGGAGAAAGGACTGAGAGGGGAAGGGGTGAGGGGAGAAGGGGTGAGGGGAGAAGGGCTG